>JAFNEN010002423.1:0-16852 GCA_019343175.1 Oedothorax gibbosus
AAGAAAAAAATAAAAGGGGGTTTTTTCCAAAGGGATATTCCTTAGTGATGGGGGCAGAGGTTGTGCATGTATTGTCGTGCCCTGTTTAATATAACCCAAAAAAATTCGAAACGATTAGGATAAAGCCTTTTTTGATTAACCTTTTTAGGCCGGAATGCCCCCCCTTCTCCCCCTATTATTGGGCGACCCCTTTTTAAAAAACCATACTTTTTCCCCAAATTTTTGTTTAAAAACCCCGGAAAAATTATGGGGCCCCCAAAACCCAGTTGTACAATTTTTTCGTTTTAACTTTTCCCCCCCCAGGAAATTTGGGGGTGGGGCCCCCCCGGGGTATTTTTTCCCGGTATCCTCGATGTCCTTGGTTTAAAAAAGGGGGAAAAATGCAGCAAGTCTTTTTTTGGTTTTTGTTATTTTCCCCCCTCCACTTCAAAAGCTTGAAGACCGTATGCTTGGGTTTTCCCCCCAAAAATACAATTGAAAAAAATGGAAAACCCCCCCTTTTTTTTGGGCCCCCCGGGGAAAAGAGTACTAAATTTCATTGATTACTGTTTTTTCCCCAATTTTTCCATCGTAAATTTTTTGGGGGCTTAAAGATATGTCCAAACTCTAGGGCAATTTCAGTCTTTTTTGTAGGAGCCTAGTGTAAAAAACCTCGTTTTGTCAGGAAAAAGGCATACCCCATAGAAACATTTTCGCACCGTAAATCACTAAGATTATAAGTTTTTTGCGAAATAAAAGGGAAAACAAAAAGTTCCTCCTAAAAACCCCCCCTTTTGGTTTTCCCCCAACAAACTTATGGAATTCCTAGTCCGAAACCCAATCAGTATTTTTTCCCATCATTTATGAAAAAAAAAATTTTTGAATTTGGGGAAAAAAAACCGGGGGGGGGGGGGGGAAGCACTGCTAATTTTTGAAATGGGGAAATAAAAATTTTTCTTCCAGACTGCTATTACAGCTCGTAGATTTGGGGGCCCAACCCATCGATATTTTAATATTCTCCCAAATAAAAGCATCAAAAAATTTCCTTTAAAGCTCCCCCTTCCTTTTTTTCCCCCTTTCTTTTTTTAGGTAAACTGCTGTAAAAAAGTGTAGATTTTAAAAAAAAATTTTAAATGAAAATGTTTTTAACCCCTTTTTTTTCTTCGTTAAAACTCCTCTACTGCGAGTTCGAGTCGTTTTTTCAAAAAAGTGCCAAAAAATTTAAACCCCCGGGGTTTTTTTTTCCCCAAAAAATTTGGGGGAAGCTCCCCCTGCAAATTTTGGGGGGGGGTTTTTGGGGGGGGGGGGGAAAAAAGATTTTTTTTTAAAACCCAAATAGCTTTTTTTTACAAAACCCCCCGAACACTTTTAGGGGGACACTGTCGTCGTTCATCATTAGCCTGCCTTTTTGGGGAAATTGTTTTCGGTGAGTTTTTTTTTGTAAGATTTTTTCTTTTTTTCCTTTTTTTAAAAATTTTTGCAAAAAAACATAAAAGGGTTTTTTAAAAAAAAGGGGCCTTTTTTTTTTTTGGGGAAATTTTTTTACTATTTAAAAAATTTTACTCGCTGAGTACTTTAAAATTTTTCCTTTTCAATTTTTTAATTTGCTTTTTTTTTAAATTTTTTTTTTTTTGGGGCCCCCAAAAAAAATTTTTTTCACACATTTTTTTTTAAAAAAATTTTTTTTTGGGGGGGGAATCTTTTTTTTTTGGGGGCTTCTTTTTGTCCGGGGGGGGCATCCCCCCCAAAAGGACAGCAAAAACCCCCCTTGTTAAATTTTTTTTTCTACCCCAAATTTTAACTTTTTAAAAATGTGTTACATCCTTTTTTTCTGGTTTTTGCAAGTGAGCCGGATTTTCATTACTTTTTGAATATCCCTATTTTTCCCCCCAACAGTTGGGAAAAATAAACTTTTTTTTTTCCCTTTTTTGGGGGTTTCCCAAGTCAACGTCCGGTTTTTTTTTTCCACCGTTGTTTTTTTTGGGGGCTGGTTGCAAATCCCCGGGGGATGTGGGGGCGGTTTTTTGGGGAATTTTTTTTTTTTTGTTTTTTTAAAATTTTTTTTGGGGCCAAAATTTTTTTTAAAAACTCTTTTTTTTTTTTTTTAACTGCATAACCATCAACGAATATAGAATACAACTATAGAAGTAAATTTTCGGGCAAATAAAATTTTAAAAAAACTCGACAAAAAAAATAAAAAAAGGGTTTTTCCCAAAAAAAATTTTTAAAAATTTTTTGGGTTTTAAAAAAAGGTTTTGGGGGGGGAATTTTTTGGGGCTCTCCCCCCCTGTAGCAGAAAGACTTTCAACCCCCCTTTGGGGCTAAATAAAAAAATTTTTTTTTTTTAAAAAAATATGGGTGGCAAGGAAAAAAAAAAAGGGGGGGGAAGGGTTTAAAGGGGAAATTTTGGGAAAGGGGGGGGGTGGATTTGAGGGGATTTTTAGAAGTGGGGGGAAGGATAGAAATTTTTTTTTAGAAGTGGGGTGACGCGTCTACCCGCCTTCCGCCTGTACATAAAAATTTTAAAATTAATTTTTAACAAATTTTTTTTAGTGAAGTTCTTTATTTTTTTAAAAATATCGGGCCCCCGGGGGCCCAAAATTGGGGTTTTTGGGGTTTTTAAAATACGCCCCCTCCCCAAAAACCCCCCGTGTAGCTTTTATTGTTTTGATAATTCAACTAACAAATCTGATAAAATCGGGGCAGTTTACCCCAGTAAACGGGGGTCTTTTTTCCCCCCGTTTCCGGGGGAAAACCCCAGGGTAAAAATTTTTTTTAAAAATTTAAAAATGACAAAATAAAATTTCCCCTTTAAAACCCTTTGCTATTAAAAACACCCCAAAAAAAATTGCTTTTTGGGAAAAAAATATTTTTTAAAACCTTTTTTTTATCGTAGTGTAAAAGTTTTTTTCTTTTATTTGCGGGGCCCATAAAAAATTTATTTTGGATTTGATAAAGCTATTTAAATCGTTCGCTTTGCTCTGTAATTTTTTTAAAAATGAATAAAAGGCCCATTCCATAAAAAGACCTCACAAACTACGACGAGAGTCTTCAGCCAGAGGAAGTTTTTTTGGGGAAAATTTTTCCTCGCTCTGCCCATCTTTTTTTTTCTCGGACATTTAAAAATTTTGTCGGGAGTTAAGGAATTTTTCCGAAAAATCGGCAAATACTTTTTTTTTAAACCAAAAAATTTTTAAAAATAAGCTTTAAGAAAGGATATAAAAAAGAGATCTACTACAGAAAAAGCGTTTTTTTTTTGTCGGTATTGACACCCGGGGGTTTTATTCAACTCCCCCTTTTTTGGGCCCGTGTAAATTTCCAGAGAGGTGCTGGACCAAAAGGTGAGTTCCAGAACTGACAACGGGGTGGATGTATATCTGGTTGGGGACCCGGGCGTACCCCCTAAGAGTTGGTTATGAAGCCATTGCCTGGCATCAGTTTTGTGTAGCCGAAAGGGCCTTTAACCAGAGGCTAAGCAGGAACCGGGGTGCATATTCCAGCATGCATTCGGGTTCCTCAAGGGGAGGTGCCTGCTCAAAGAAAATGATGCTCTCCTCCAAACCGGCATTTAACCAGGTCCTCTTGCATTCTTCACAATTTTGCCATGAGTTGCAGGAGGAATTTTTGTATGAAGGGGATCAAAGGATAGTCCTGGATACTGTGATACTGCTTTTATTTTTTACGGGCGGCAGATTCCAGGACGCGAGATTACCTGTTGGTCTAATTTGGTGTCCCTGTAAATTAGTTTCCTTACTTTATATATTTGTTTTATGTTTTTTTTGTAGATATTTTTTTTTTTCAATTTTTTTCTCATAAATTTAATCGGAAATATTGTTTGTTCTACCCCGAATTTATTTGTGATATCTTTTAAATATAAAATCTTTAAAATGGTATTGCAAAAAGTACAAAACAGAGCAAATTAAAAAAATTTCCATCCTTAAATTTTTTTCCAGGGTTGTTAACACAATTAATCCACTTCTACTGTACATTAACTTTACATTTTTTTATTTTGCTAGGGGTTTAAAAGAAATCAAATACTACTGTTTGAGAATTGTGAAAATTTGTTATTTTTTAATTTCTGAAACAAATCATTAATTTGCATTTTTGCTCATTCATTAACTCCTCCATTCGATTTCGGTGGCTTTGTAATTTCTGCTCAGCTTCCCCTCAAAGGCGAGAATCCTATCCACAACTTTCCCCATGACATTTTTCCAAGGCTACTTCCATATGACTAATTCTTTTCCGCTTCCTTCCTCCTGAAATAAATTATTATTAAATAAAAGGATTTGATTTTTAATTTACAATTCAAATTTCAATTACAATAATCACTCAAACTATAATTCAAATCATTTCACCCACTATCATTTCAAAAATGAAATGTAACCCTTGAGTCCTTAAAATAAATTTATAAACTAATTGGGCACCGAGAACCCTTTTTAAAGAAATTGGCATTAGAATCTTTTACAGTGGAAATGTTTTGTAGCAAATTAAAGCTTTGTTTAATTGATAGTATTTTATTTTGACAAAACCCATTTTTTTGTGTGAAATTTTATAGGAAACTTTAAAAATTTAACGTTTTTCTCATTTTATTTTTAAATTTTTCAAAAGTGAAATCTGTACCATAACGTAAAATCGCCCGTATCACATTTGATTTAAAATTACTTTACTTGGGCTGATTAGCTTGTGAGTGCTAGGAGTGAAGATTGTGAACTGCCCGGCTTGAACAGGACGGGGGCGGCTTGGGAACTGCTGGGGGTGGCTTGGGATAAAAAGAAAAAAGTGGTTCGGTTGTGCTGGGGTTGCTTGGGATAAGTAAATTAAGTTGGGGGGTTGGTCGGGTTGTTGGGGGTGGCTTGGATATGTTGTGGGCTTCGTAGGAAATGCTTGGGTTGATTCCATTTTCTATATAAAATGGCTGCTCTTCTCGCGGGCTCCGTAGTTTTAAACACAATTTTTCTGTATAAAATGCAATAATTCGTTCGTTATTAATTAACATTCGTTATTAATATAATAAATAACAGACAAAACTCGATTTAAAGTATATTCAGCCTTAGGTTTCATTTCAGAATGCTTACGAATTTGAAATTTTATAAGGTGGGTTTTTTTTTCTTTTTTCAAAATTTTATAAATAATTCATTATTTGGGAAATCCTAGCTTATGGCCCCCCTTTTTTTTTTGCGCCAAGTTTTGGCAACATCGCGGAAAGGGGGGTGGCGTAAGGAAACGTTAACCATCAGCCGATAATAAAAGCATGAAAAATACTTCTGTAAAACCCTTAAAAAGGCAAAAAATTAACAAAAATGATAATAAAGGAATGAAAATATACGCTGTTTTCCATAAAGATCGTCGGAGGATAGGGAACATGGTTGCCAGAGTAGAATTATTTATCCCCTTTTGAATGTCCCCCGGAATTTCCCAGTCGGTGGGCCCTAAACTAGGATTTTAAATCCATTTTTTCAAAATTTGAGATAATTTTACACAAATGAATTTATCTTGTTGAATTTATTAATAAAGAAGGGCATTTTGTAGCAAGTTTCTAGCAACTTTTGCAGTTCGTGATACCGTTTCAATAATTTTAATAAATTATTGGAGTAGTAACACCATTTTCTGACAAAGTCTTCTCAGGAGCCATCTTCTAATTCTCTGAAACTTCCTCGACAGATGCCGGATATTGCTTCAGCACATCACTCCCAACTCTGGCCAGGAAAGAGGAAAAATCCAGGTTTACTGGGAATTTCAGGGGGTCGGGAATCCATAAGAGCCCTGTCGACAATGTCCCAGTAAACCCCTTCATATCTGATTCTGGCCCTTTCGCTTAATGAACTGTTCTGGTGAAAACGGTATGAGGCTGGCCCCTAAACAAAACCCCCCGTGTAACCCGTCCATATACGGATTGGTGTCATTTTCTTATGATCGTCGTGGGAAAAGAACAGAACTGGCCTCCCCTGTAGTTCCATTGAACAAGCTAATCCCCATAGAAAACCTTGTGCCTTCCTAGATGCCAGCTCTTCCCAGTGTCTTCGATATTATCCCATATGAAGACTCTGGGTCTGAGGATTCTGGGTTGGTTATGTCAAAACCATCTCTTTAGTGGTCATATTTGCGATTGCTTGTGATTTTGTCTATAAATTTGAATTCTGTTGGGGAATCTAGCATCTCTTCTTTGAGCTCCCTAAGGCACTCATCACAAGAGATATGGAAATGGGTTGTGTCCAAATTTCCCCATCGATTGCGGGGTAAAGTTGACAAAATGCTTGTCCAACAGAAAGAGTTGGTACATGAAGTCGGATTAGTTGCGTTTAATATCCCCTAAAAAATCTGTAGTAAATGTAACGAAACAGAGAATTATTGAACCCTATTGGCTGGATTCCCCTCGTTTGGACACCCTGGAACACCGAAGTCTGTGTTGAAAACTCCCTGGCGTTGGAAATTTGTCAAGTCTTCCCTTAAATCCAACCCCGTTAGACTTTCTAAGTTTTATAGATTGTCTTCCCCACAATTAACTCAGCTGCGAAAAACCCAGTTTAGGACTTTCCTCATCCCATTGGCTTTCTTTAGTAGTGGAATTTCTATATTTCTTTCCCAAGGCTGGATAATACTGGTGGATTTCCTTGGTCTTCGAACCCAAATAAGGAAGCACGTGAGTGATGCTGATAAATCAGCATAAACAACTGATGAATCAGCGTCACATAAACCTTACTATGATCAAGTTTTATCTTTTAAATGTTACAATATTTGAAAGATTGAAGCCATTAAAAAAAAACTAACCTGTTTGTTTGAATACCGATTTCCTAAGCTGTATTTTTCCTGGAATTCCCAGCCCATGGCACATTCTTAAAAATTTTTCTCTTTGAATCGGAATTTTTTTTGGAACTCGACATCGGTAAACGTATTCAAGTCGATTCGTGAATATTTGGACGAGCGCAAGTACCCCACTTTCCCGGGGTTCTCCAAGTCCAATTAATATAGCGTCTTCTAAGTCATCGTCGTTTAATCCTCCTAACATTCTTAATTGAAATAAGTCTCCCATACTTTTAAATATAAGTACCACGCGGCAAAGAATACACGAAATTACAGCAACATAAAAAGAAATATACAACGCGTTATAAGTAAACGTTTCTACGTATTTCCACTTATATCAAAAGAAACTTAACGAAGCCAGTAATCGTTTCGTAATATTAATTTTACAGTCATGGGTCATGATTTCTTAGAATAAGGATAAGGTTATCGTTAAACGCTATGCAAAAAGGGATTTTTCCGAAGATTACGGTATTGCGCAATAGCCGGTTAGAGTTAGCGTTATGGGTTTCCCTATTGTCTTTGCGGCGAGCATTATTAGTTCTTGACCATTAGTATGAGGATTCCCAAATTTTTGCAATGAGCTGAGAAAATTTTTAAATGAGCTTTCAAAAAAAGATTTTTTGTTGCAGCCTTTTTTGTTCTTGTTAACTCAAAGATGTTGCTGTTTTATTCTAAAGAAATCAATCTCTTTTTTTTTAATGTTCTTTATCTAGAATTAAGAAAGTCTGAAGTAGGGGTCACAAGAGCCGGACAGGAAAGCCTCTATGTCAGTAAGGGGGGCCTCTGATCTGTGGTCGAAGTGGCTGTGGGGGCCTGAATTTGGGAAATTAGGTCTGACCAGGTTATGCGGCGAACGCGAGGTACTAGGGTGTCAGCAGCTTGGAGGCCGAGTCCACAAGGACGACGTTTTGCTACGCAATTTAAAAAAGTTTTAAGACAAAAATGCTTAAAGTTTTGCAGAACGCTTAAGCTCCGAGTTGTGGTTGAGTATTTAAATGCCTTTTAAACGATAAATAATGTGAATTTAATTCCAAAAATTTACAGGCATTATTTTGAGATGTTATTTTAACTATTTTATGAAAGACAAAATCCCTTTATTTTACATGTATTGCCCCCCCCCCTCCCTTAAATAATTTAGATAGTAAATGTGTGTGGAGGGAGATAGGATTTTGGTAATTTGTTAAAACTTATTTTTTTTTAATAATTATTTCTCGGTGGCATTTTTGCTAAATCAAAGTATTTGTAGTATTTATTTTTAAAATTTCTATTTCTACGTCTGCAATAGAAAAAATCTTTTAAAAATTTTAATATTGACACAATTCAATTTGTAAGTTCCTTTTGTTTTTTGTTATTTTGCACTAAGCGGTGTCGGCTCGTCACTTGATTGTGGTTTTTTAAAATACGACGCCGTCCGCCAATAGCCCCGTGTAGCTCTAGTGCGACGATAATTTTAAACTAACCTAACTATTTTGCACTAAGAAAAAAAAAAACCAATGTTTCCATAAAAAAAAATTTCATAAAATAATTTCCATAAAAAATAAAAGATTAGAGTTACATTTAGTATGACTTATCATTCTCACAGTTTAAATTAATCGTTAAAATTACAATGTACATTAGGAACAGGATATCTTAAATTAATATTCTGTAAACAATAGAATTAGTTCCCCTCTGTGTGGGTTTACTTAAAGTGACATTGTTTCCGTGACTGGCTGCTTTTTTGTAGAATAAAACCTCTGGGGTTTTAATTTTTGTTCCTGCACAGCATTATCAGATTCTTTAGTTGTTGAAGTATAATCGATTTTCTGTATTTAAATGAAAAATTTTATCTACCAGTTTTCTTTATCTGCTTGCGATACTTCTTGTCTAAAGAGGTTTAGTTTGCTGGGAAGCGAGTCAAACTGACCTTTTTTAGCAAAGAACCTTGTCGTCCAAGGAAGATATAACCATCAGGTTTTTTGTTTTTCATTGCTTCAAAAGCATTCCGAATCTCCTTTAATACGTCCGTATCCAGTCATCTGGATTGGCACTTGGACTTCCTTTTGAGCAACACGTAGTATAGGTTCTTCATATATTAAACGTTAGAAAATTTTTCGAGGCAAGTGTATACAAATTGCACAATCAATAAGTTTAAATTTTTGCATTCAAACTTGACTTGTATTGTACTGTATAAAATGTTCCATCAAACTTTGAAGAAGGAACTCTCCGCTCTTCTTATCAATGCGCGATCAACGCGATCTTATAAATGTCTGTAGTAACGCTTAACTTTCACAACCGCTCCTTCTAATTCCTCCCACGAGCCAGGGCCGCAGTATCCCAGAAACTCGCTGGACCCCATCAAAATTTCAATTTAAGGAACCATCTAAAGTTTTAGAATGATTTGCCTCGTATATTTCTGATGCTGTTATGGGGGCTGGGGAGCCCAGTGGGTCAGGCACTCGCCCGTCGCCAATAGCCCTCGTGTAGCTCTTGTGCAGGATAATTCAAACTAATAAACATACCTCACGTCATGAGCTTTACTCCTGTGTGCACAGCATTATGAGCGTTGAGGTAAGGGCGTAGTTTAAATGCTCTATTGCAAACATTGCGGGTGAATGGTGTTTTCTGTCTTGTTGGTTTGCAGATGCTGTTAAAGTTTTTTTTTTTTTAGATTTAAATTATTTACTGCACACCTTGCATGTCAGTTGTATTTGATTAGTATGCGTGCCGACGTGTGCCAAAAGATGACTTTTTATATTTGTAACCTTTAAAACAATATGCACAAGGGTGTTCTTTTAGTCGCATGTGTTCTTGCAATTCGGAGGCTGATGTAAATATAAAATGGCAGAATTCGCATTGGTTTTCAATAATTTTTATTACTGTGTTGAATTTCAAAGATTATCCTGAAAATTAAAAATAAGTTATGAAATAATTTGAAACCTAGTTTTAAAATGTATAATGGGCAATTAAGGAATTTAGTAATTGCAGTAAGGTTTTCATTTTTTCAAGTATGCAATTTTAAGGATCAAACTTAATAACTTACAATTGGTTTGATAGTGTGTAAAAAGATTGCTTTTAAAGCTGCAAAAAGTCCTTTTGAATTATGTAATAAGCTAACTTTATTTAGTTTTTGTCTAAGAAATTGCATAACTATTGGAGTCAATAGTGTACTTTTGAATTGTATAGGGCAAGTGTTATCCGTGCCGAAATGATTGTACCTTTTTCTCGTAAATTAGTACTATAGTTTCAGAACATCAGTTTATAAATCGTGAAAATAATTAAATTTACCCGAAATATGCAAATTATAATTGTATGAATTGAGTCTCATGGTCTAGCTATCCTACACTAACAATTCATTTGCTTTAAAACACAATACATGATTAAGGAAAATTAATACCTTTTAACCTTTTCGATGTACAGTGCGGCTGTGTAAACTGCAAAATAAAACGCTCAAAAACGTACATATTAATCAATCACTAGTAAATAATCTTATTCTTTTAAATTATAAATTGAAATCCCAAAAATTTAATAATTGCAGATTAATTAATTATTCTTTCATTACCTATTTCTTTAATATGAGGATAACTATACCTAGACAGTAAAGAGGCTGTCTCGGTTTAATGGTTTCAAATAGTATAACAAAAGACATTCGTTAGCTCTAGTGCGACGATAATTCAAACTAAACCAAACAAAAGAACATCGTCACTTGACCAGGGTTCCAAATTACGAGGCGTAATTGGCTGTGTTAATGCTCTTAAAGGATGCCAGAAATGGGCAGCCCGGAAACGACTACATTATATTACATTATAAAACGACACGTATAATCATAATTACTTTTTAATAAGATGCATGAGAAAAGAATTGGTAAATATATACTTTAAAGTTTAGTAATTCATAAGTTAAAAATTTATTTTTGGCTTTCCTCTTAAGAAAAATTAAACAAATCACAATTAAAAAATAAAAACAATACTTGGTCATTCACATGTGAAAAAAGCTCTGGCCACATCCAATTTTCGAAAAAACTTTCAAGAATTAAAAAATTTAACTTTCCGTTTGTGGCATTACAAATGGTAAAGTTTTGGACCTTGTTGATTTGAAATGGAATCTCTACTCAATTTATTTATTGCTGGCAGCATTTATTAAAGGAATTAGATGCATATCATGTATTAACTGAAATTATACATTTCTCTGTGATAATCTGATGGCTGAAATCATACTACATTTCTAGAATCAACAATGTTTATTATCAATATAGGATGTTAGAATATAAATATTGAACATAACATTCCTACATCACTGTCTTTCTTTTTTAAATCAAGTACAAAAGTTTTTGACCAACAAATATTTCACCATCTAAAACAATAATTTTGTTAATTTTTAATTCTTAACCTTGTATTACCATCTACACATTATTGAAACAATGTAATCAGTCCTTGTAAAATGTGAGCTATAGTCTAGGCACTTGGTCCAGGCAGCAGTGTGCCCTTTGCTGCCGCAATTGACCACACTTGGGCTTATCCTGACAGGTGATGTTACATTCATGGGTGGTATGGGGACCAGCAACACTTGAAGCCACCTGGCTGGCATCATGCAGTTAGGAGCAGAGTGGTTGAATTTGTTGCCTTTGAAACATGGCGTAACACCTTCTGTTCTCATAAACCTCGAAGGTGACACTGACGAATATGCACCATAAAGTTTTGAAAATGTCCTTCTTGTTCTTGGACAGCTCATTATGAAGGTCCCGGTGGGCGGTTTTTCCCCAACCCAACCGCTTTCCAACCATGATTGGTGGAAATTCGCTGGTGGCTATAACGTTGCGTTTGGTAAATTTCCCCAACTCTTGTCGATTCCTCGCGACGGAGTTAAGCCCACTTGGCCCCAACAACCAATCGGGTGGATCGGTGACTGTTCGCTACACTGACGCCACGTTCTGTTTTGTGTTGAAGCTATAATCTTCAGGTGATATTGCGCCAAGTTGCCAATGTGTTGTTTATTTGTTAAAGTCGTTTTTTTTTTAACAAAAATTGTTACTTAGAGCTAACTCCTCACAAGATTTATTTGTATACTCTTAGAAAAAAATCATTACATCCCAGCTTTTAGTTCAATTTTAAGTAGTAAGAAAATAAGCTATTTTTATGGATTTTCATTCGTAAATTCAATTGTTTTATATATCATTTGCTATTAATATGTAAAGTAGATTGGTAAAATTTCCCGTTTTGTTCTAAATGTGAAAGCTAAAACTTTATATCAGCTTGAATTTCAAATTTCACAGTGTCCGAAAATTGGGGGAGAGAAAGTATGGGTTGGCGGTTTGGGTTGGGAAAAACCGCTCGTGTGATACAGCCTTAACTTGTACAATTTTGTATCTTTGTTGCACCACTGGTCTTGTATTCTGTAACCTCGGCTTCCGGGGCAGACCCTTGATGAACACTTTGAATGTAGATCTGGTAGCTGGGGTAAAACAGAAATCAGAATGATGGAATCTGCTGTTTTTTCAAGGTAGTTTTTTACCTTCCGGTAATCGTCAGAGTTCTTTGTGTAACTCTACGTATTCGCTACCACCACAGGCCTTTACTGGAGCCACTTTATTAATCCCTTTGAGGACATTTAAAGTTCTTAGCTGCTGTAACATCAGCAGCGGTGGAGGTCGTTTCGCTCCCTGCGATTGCACGTGGGATTGGTTTTTCGTCTCGTCATTCAGAATGTCGCTTTTTGGTTCGGGAAGGCTATGGAATTGATTACTATGACGAAAGAACGCTCCTCCAATCAGACCCGAACTCATCAAAATGTCTTGTGTCAGATACTTACCGATATTAACACATTTTAATTTTTCACAAAATTAATTTTTCACAAAAAGTCTATAAATTTAATTTATAAAAGCATTCAGATTACAAAGCAATATTATATGGAATAGCATTTGTATCAAAATTACTATATAAACACAGTGATCAGATTCAATAGCTTCACCAAGGAATTTGAAACATGCCGACATTTCCATAGATATTGCAGTATTGTCGCTGCAGTTTTCTGTACATTTTCAAGTAATGACTTTTTAGGGTATTATTCTCTTTCCATACGTTGGACATTTGAAGAAATTGGCTTACAAAACTTAAGCAAAATTCCATGGAAAGTTTCCATTTTGCTCCTTTTCTTTTATCTTTCTTTTTGCTGAACAAGATAAATAAGTTCTTCCATTTTCAAATGATGAGGAAAACGGAAGAAAATGTTATTAAATTTCCCAATAGTAATAGTCATGTGAACACGAGGTATGTTAAATAAAAATCTGGGTCTACACATAAATAAAAAATAGTTTAAGAATTCACTTCATTTCAAATAAAACTCGAAAACGGTAATAATAAACAAAATAGTGGGGCTTGGATGGCCTAGTGGGTTTGATCGCAGCCCATTACGCTAGCATTCTGCAATTTGTACCGGGTGTGATTTTTAATTTTTCGCCTTTGCCCTGAGTGTACTTTCTCTCTTACTTGACTTAGGTTTATAACGGGTCTTAATCAAGCACACAACCGGAAACTATATTACCAATCTACCTCCTACAATATCATGTGGTTTAGTTTACTGATTCTGTGATTCACTTCAAGGCAAGTTGTAAAAATGAGTTATTGTAGATGGTTTGAAAACACAAATAGGGAAAGCATTAGTTCTTTTTTTAAGAAAAAAATTAAAGATACTTTGGGGGCCCTGGGCAAGTCCCCGATTGCCGTGCCGGAAATCAGGCCCTGGTTGTTGGGCGATTAATTTTTATTGGTAGCGTTTGGCGCAGAATGGCCCGGTGATGCCCTTTGCCCATAAACCTTAACATCCACCACCTCCATTTTTATTGGAGCTCTTTTACGCTTATTTTTCTTAGATTATGGACATTCAGCATCAGATCATTTTAGTTGGGATAAATTTAAACATAGTAACCCTCTCCCTCTCTCTGCCAAAAATGAGGATCTTAAGTTGGGCTTGTAAATTTTGGTACGCGCTATTAGCTTTATAATAGTTAATGTTTTTTCGAACTCATGAAAAATAAATTAACCTGGTCGTTTCCTTTCTAGTCGCAATAATTTGGGTATCTAACCCCAATCATATCCGTACAGCCTGAAGTTCCATTGATTCTTTTACTCAATACCAATTTCGCTCTCGTCATCGTTCAGCTCAGACCCACTTTCCTGTGCCACAGGATTGGGAGTATATGGGTTGGAACTGGTTTTGGAATGAAGTGGATGGAAGGTTGACTAAAGGAGGTGTTGCTCCTCTGGTTGAGGTGGGGGACGCACTTGTATGTGGTCCGAATTGACAATGGGCCATCTGGGGAGAAGAACGGCCTTGGCCAAAAAGGCAGCTCTTGAGGTTTTTTCGCATTAGAAAGTGGTAGCAACTAGATTTGCTTTTTGGGTCTGCAGCAGCACCTCCTGGGCCCTTAGCACTTGTTTTGGGTGTTGACTTTCCCTTTGTTGAGATCCTAATAGGAGTAAGTTTGGGAGGGTCTGAAAGAAAAACTCTGCTTGATCGAATTGTAATCTTGCAAAAACGGTCTCTATGCTGGATATTCTGGATGCGAGTCTCTCCCAACCTGTTGGTTAGCTACATACAATTGTGCCCTTTTTTTATGTATTCCGTTATAAACTTAATGTCAGAGGGGGTTTTGGGCCCCGGACAATTTTTTTCGACTGTTTAAAAGTGCTTTTATTCCCCTCTTTAGTTGTGTTCGGGGTTTGGAAAATTTTATCGATGGGTTTTCTCACTGGGGCAAAATTCGTTCACATTTTCCGGTTTTTTTTCCCCCTCGCTGCAATGTTTTCCAAGAAACAGCTTTTGGGGGAAAATTTTTCCCTAAAATTGGGGAACCTCTAAGCCCAAAAGACTTTAAAATTTTTCCCCAAAAGGGAAAATTTTCCCCCAAACCCCCTTAAACTTTTTGAAACCCAAACCCCACGGGCTTTTTTTTCCAAGGGGTTGGGGCTTTTAAAAAATTTTCTTAACCGGGAAAATTTTTCCGAAATTTTTTTTTTGGACCTTTTTGATTTTTAAATTTGGAAAACCTACTAAAATTTAAATTTTTTGCGGGGTGAAATTCTACATTTCTAGAATCACAATGTTTTAAACAATTATGATTTTTGAAATAAATTTAAAAAAACATTCCTACATCACGGGGGTTTTTTTCTAAAACGAGTAACCCAAAAAGTTTTTTTTAAAAAAAAAAATATTTTACCATCTAAAACAATAATTTTTTTAATTTTAATTCTTAAAACCCCCTTTTTACCCCAAAATTTAAAGAAAAAATGTTCTCCTTTTAAAAAGGGGAAAAAATTTGTCTAGGGCCCCCTTTTGGGGGGGAGCAGTGACCCTTTTTTCTCCGGGGGTTCTAAAACCCTTTGGGGTTTTTCCCGGCGGTTTTTGTTTCATTTATGGGGTATGGGGACCAGCACACTTGGGGGGCCCCGGGTGGCTCATTTGTCCGAGCCCGGGGTTTTTTTAAATTGTTTCATTTGAAACTTGTATAAAAAACCCCCTTTTTTTTTTTTGGGGGAAAAACCAAAAGGGGGCACTGAGGAAAAAGGGATCGGTCCACTTGTAAAATTTTTTTTATTTTTTTTTCACTCCCCCCCTTAAAAAGGGGGAAAAGGGGGAAAACCCCAAAAAAAATTTGGGTTCAAAAAAATTTTAAAAAAAAAGGGGGGTTTTGGGGCCTTTTATTTGTGGGGTTTCCCCCCGGGCCCCCCTCTATTTTTTAAAAAATTTCCCTTTTTGTTTTTTTTAGTTGTCCCCCGCCGTCGACCCCCTTTTCCCCCCTTTCAGTGGAGGGGGGGTACAGCGGGTAATTTTGAAAAGGGCCTTTTTTTGGGTTAAAAGGGGGGGTGTTTTTGAAGTATGTTTGCCGCCCATGAGGTTGGGTTTCCCCGGGGGGTTGGAAAAAAAAGGGGGGGGGGGGGGGTTTTTTTTAAATTAGGAGGTTGCACGAAAAATTTTGGGGGGCAAACTGGAAACGTGGAAAAAAAGGTGGAGGCTGAGAGGGGGTTTGCCCAAAAACCCCGGAAAAAAATTTTTTGATTTTTTTTGGTCCCAATTTTTCCCCCCCCCTTTCCCTTTTCCCAAAGCATCACCCCTTTTGTTAAAAAAAAGGGGGGCGGCCCCTGTGGCCGAAAAACCTGAGGTTTTTGGGGGTTGGGGAAAAAGGGAAAAGGGGGGGGGGCAAACCCAAGCAGTTAAAACCTTTTTTTTTAAAAAAAAGGGGAAATTCCTTTTAACTCGGGGCCAAAAAGTTTGGGGTTTCCCCCCTATAACCCCCCCCTTTTTTTTCGGGAAAGAGGTTTTTTTAAAATTTTCTTTGCAAAACATTTCCCCCTCGTAAACTCTTTTTCCCCGAACGGAAAAGGGTTTTTAAAGGGGATTCATTTTAAAAAAAAGGGGAAAAAACCCTTTAACCCAAAATTTTGGGGGGGCTGGGGGAAAACAGTTTTGAATTTAAAGGGAAAAAAGGGGGTCCTCAACCCCCTTTTTTAAAATTTGTCCCCAAAAGGTCGAAAAAAATTTTCCCCCCCCGTGTTTTTGCTTTTTCGTTTGCCTAAAAATTTTTTTTTCCCCCTTTAAAAATTTTAAAAATTTTTTGAACAGTTTCCTTTTTGTTTTTTTTTTGCAATTTTCATAAAATTTTTTTAAAAAATTAAAAAAAAAAAAATTTTAACATTTTTTTAAATTTAAAAATTTTTTAAAAGGGAAAATTTTTTTTTTTTTTTTGGAAAAAAAAATGTTTATTTTCTGATAAATACTTCCAAATTTTTTTATTCATCAGATTAACTGAACCCCAAAAAAAAATTAAAAAGGGTTTTTCCCCCAAAAATGGGATTTAAACTCGGGTTTTTTTTTTTTTTCGGGCGAAACTAAATTGGGGAAAAGGGAAAAAAAAAAGATTTTTTCCAAAAAAATATTCCTTTGTGATGTCAGGGGGTTTTTTGCATGTATTGTCCCTGTCCTTTTTTTAAAATAATCCCCAAAAAAATTTGAAAAATTAGGATGAAACCTTTTTTTTTTTTAACCTTTTTAGGGCCCCGGGAAAAACCCCCCCTTTTAGTCTATTATTGGTTTCGATCCC
>JAFNEN010002424.1:0-47186 GCA_019343175.1 Oedothorax gibbosus
GAAATTGGTCTAAATTTAAATACTCTCCCTTTTTTAATATTTCCAAAAATTTTCAAAAAAAAAAAAATTTTTTAAAGCAATCCCAAGGAAAGAAAAAATACAAAAAAAATTTTTTTAAAAAAAAAATAGGGGGGTTGAGTGGACAGATTATTTAACCTCCCCCTCCCAAATAGGATAAATTTCTTACCCAAAGTTCATTGAAAAAAAATAAATTATATTGCCTAATTATACATTTTTTGTTACCCCAATTTCATTTTTTGGGTTTAAATTATTTTACTTTTTAAAAATTTCTCCCAAAAAAATTACTTGGAAAAATTTAGTGAAATTTTTTAAATTATTTAAAAGAATTTCTTTTAAAACAAATAACAAAATTTAAAATTTTTAAAATTTATGCTTCCAAAATTTTAAAGGGGAATCGTTCGAGGGGAGGGGTTAAAACGTTCGCAAGCCTATTATGGAAACAAAGGCCGATAGTAAAATCCAGAGTTTTTGCATTCAATGAATAAAAATTTATTTAGTTTTTAAACCCCCTTTTCCCTTTTAAAATTTTCTTTATCTTTTTTTAAAATAAAATTTAAAAAATTTTTTTTGAAGTAGCGTTTCCAAAAAATAGTAAAAAATGTTTTTAAATGAAAAATTTTTCCCCCGTGGGTTTATATCGTTTTTTTTAAGCCTACTTGGAAAAAAAAGGGCCTAATAAGAAAATTTAGAGTAAAATTTTAGAAATTTTTTTATAACTTATTTGTACTTTTTGAATTTTTTTATTCCAAAAAACTTTTAAAATATGAAAAAAATTTTATTTTATGTTTTTGGGCTTTTTATTTTAACTTTAAAAATTTTTTTATAGTATTTCAAGTGGGGGGTTTTTCCTTTATCGGGTTAGAGGGGAGAAAAAAAGCTATATACCAACTAACTGATGCATTTTCATTAAAGAATATAAACTTTCAAAAAATAACAATAAAATTTGTTAAAATTTTTAAATTTCTTGTGATTTTACGGTTTTTAAAAGTTAAAATTTGAAGGCTGAGTGGAAGAACTTTGCTAAGTGACTTTTTTTGAAAAAATTGGGAGATTTTTGTTTCAATGATCATGTTTTACCTGCCTTAAACATAACAGCTTTCAATTTTTTGGGAAAACATTCGATTTCGTATATTTTTCGAATACGAATTTGGTGGGGTGCCCCGCGTTTTTCGCACCCCTTTCCCAAGGGGGAAGAACTTTGCTAAGGAGCCTTGGATGTTTTTCCCAACCGAAATCGCCCGTTTCCCTAAAACGCGTTTTAGGGGGGAAAGGGAAACCGTTTTTAAATAAAACACGTTTTGGCGGAAAATTTCAGACTTTCGCTTGCTTTAATAGCAAAAAAAAAAGGGGTTCTTTTGTGGGGTTTTTAAAATCAAAAAGAATTAAACCCAAAAGGGAAATTTTTATATTTCCTAATTAACTTTAATTTTTAAATATAACCCAATGAAAAAAAAAATTTTTATAATGCAAAAAAACTGGGTTTGAGGTGCGTTTAGGAAAAATAAAAAAAAATGAAATTTTGGGGTTTTTTAAATTTAAAAACGGAGTTAAATTTTAACATTTTATAAAATTTCTTACTTTAAATGTCGTCTGATTTTATTGTAAAAACAAAACTAGTTTAATTTAGCAGCGAAAAATTTGGTAAAATTTTAAAACAAAGTTGAAACCTGCTCTGGGGAAAGATCGCAGTTGGCTTTTAAAACAACATTGCACCAAACATTAAAAGCATTTTGGTTTTTTAAAAAAAATTAATTATGGGTACAAAAATTTTTTTAAAGCCTTTTTACGTTTTAATCTCTAAAGCTATCAAACGCTTTTTGGGGGAAATTTGTCCTAAACTCCAAAATTAGAAGGGGAATTAAAAGCAGCGGAAAGCTAAATTTTTTTGTTTGAAATTTTTGAATTCCGCTTAAGGGAAGTAAAAATTTAATCAAGATTTTTCCCTTTGTTTATGAAAAAACAATTATTTTTAAAAATAATTGATTTTAAAAATAAAGGGGGCCCCAAACATTGCCACCAAACATTCAAAGTTTTTCTGGTTTGAAAAAAAAGGGAATTTGGGGGGTCAAAAAATTTTTTAAAAGAAAATTTTACTTTTAAATTCTAAAGCAAAAAAAAACGCTTTTTTGGCAATTCCTAAACTCCAAAAAAATTAGAATGGAATTAAGAAGCAAGGGGAAAAGCGAATTTTTGCTTGAAAGTTTAAATTTCCAGCTTTACGGTAAGTAAAAATTTTAATAAAGGGTTTTGTTTTTGTTATGAAAAAACTAAATATTTTTATAATAATTATTTTAAAAAATAAAGTAACAAAGTATAAAACTTATTTAAATTCTTAATATTTTTTAAAAATCGATGGGCTAAAAAAAATACTATACATCACGATTCTAAAAATAAAAATTTTTTAAACGATCTGTTCTACTGTTGTAGAAATGGGTGTAAATTAAAATAGCTTTTCTTAAAATTTTATTAAACCCTTAAAATTTAAAAGGAGAAAAAAAAAAAGTAAAAAACCTTAGGATCTAACTTGCCTACAACTTTAAATTTTTCTTTTTTTTTTTCAAAGTTTGTTTTTTAATTTTAATTATTCTTATCTAAATACTATTTAAACATTTATTTTGGGAAAACTTACAATTGCATTATTGTCTTTTTTTAAAACTTTTAAATTTAATATTTATTTATTCACACATTTTGGGGGTTCTTGGTTTCTATCCTTTTTTTATACTTTTTTTTTAAGTTGATTTGTCTTAAATTTTTCTTCAAAGTATTTAGTTTATAATTTCAGTGATAATGGTATTTTTTAAAAAAAAATTTTTTAATTAAAAACTTACCATTTTAACATTAAGGGAAGAATTCTAAAAAAACTTATAAACTTTCTTTTTAAATTTAAAAAACTCAAAGAAATCCTTATAGTAGGGGCAAAAGGGGGGGACGAAAAAAAAAGATTAAGATAGGTGACTGAAATCTTAAAAAAAAAACCTAGGATAGTAACCCCTAAAGTATTAAAACGCCATTTTAAAATTTTTATATACCTTTTTAAAGTAAAATTTCTTTAATGTCAAAAACCTTAAAAAAATTTTTATTGGGAGCTACTCCTTGAAAAATGCACAATATTTGTAGAAAATTTATTTTTAGGGCCGACAAAAAACAGGGAAAACGTGTATCAAATTTGAAGTCTGTTCTATTTTCCCTTTATTTAGTAATACCTTTAAAAACCCCAAAAAAATTTAAAAGCCGCCTCTACTTTCCCAGCGCAAAATTTTTTCTAAACCCTAAATTTTGACGTCCCCAAAAAGGAACTAGGAACCCGTGTACTAAATTTTTAAAAAACGGGAGCCCCTTTTTTTCGGGAAAAGTAAAGTAGTTTTTTGACAGACAAAGGGTCAAAGAAAAAAAACCCCCCAATTTTTTTGAATGAGCACCCTCCAAAACGTGTAGAAAGGGACAAAATCTTAATTTGGAATATTGACCCCCATCCCCAAAATTTTATTAACCCTTTATTTTATTTAGGGGATTGAAAAATAAAACTTTAAAAAATTTAAAGGGTACAAAGGAAAATTGGGGGGGGGGGGGGTGTATTTCTACGGACAGAAAACCCAAAAAAGCAGACGTACAGGGGAGGGGGCCAAACACTATACATTTTAGTCATCTTTAAATTTTTTACTTTCGAAACCCAAAAAAAATTTTCAAAATCAGGTACTTTGGACGGAAATTAAAGGGATGGGGACGGACAGACAAAATGATGGAGGAAAGGGAAACTTTAAAAAAAGTAAAAAAGGATCTGTGAAGTCCTATCTTCCAAACAAAAAAGAATTTTTGAAAATCGGAAGGTTAGTACAGAAATTATGAAAGTTTATGGAAAAATTTTACTAAAAAATGTCACTTAGCACGTTCTTCCACAAGCGACTGGCCAAAATCTGAAGCACTTCGGAGGAAGAACGTGCCATGTGCATGAGTTGTCAAGCGCGTTTTGTAAATGACGCGTTATGACATAAATTATGGCTAAGCAAAAGCCACCAAGCATTTTGAAGAACCAAACTAAAATATCATGCAAAAAGAACTGTGATTTTGTGAAGTAGAGAAAAGTTGCAAACTAAAAACTTTGAAGCTCATTATCTCGTTTTCACCTTTTTGTCACTTAGCACGTTCTTCCACTAAGCTCTTCAATTTGTAAGTAAAAACTTAGAAAGTGGAAGGCCAGTTTAAACTTTATGATTGTTATTAGAAAGTTTCTCACTTAGAATGAAATATACCCATTATTAAAAAAAAATACATCTCAAATATTCAAATAGAAACAATATTAACTATTAACTGCTTTAATTATGTATATTCTAAACAAAAAGCTCAAGAATGTCGAACGTTAATAAATAGTAACGAGTCAACCTCAACATATTTCATGATAAATGCATTTAAATGAATTTCTTTCGTTTTAAAGTACTATTGTTAATTTATAACAATAAACCATCATTTGCGCAATAATCTACAAGTGTTTTAATTTAGTTTATTGATTTCTATAAAACATAATATTCATTATCTTGGCGATTTTGCTAAATCGTCGGCTTCGAAAACAATTCGCATTCCTTGCCAGACATTACGAGTTTCTTTTGGTTACGAACTTTACATAAAGTAATGGTTGCAGTGTTGAAAATTAGATTATAATGCACATTAGCCATTGACAATGTAATATAAATTCATAAACAAACAAATATTGTTTTAGAGAGCGAATAACCCTCCAAGTTGCCAAAGACTACTACTGAGCTTCAATGTGAAAAATACTGTAAATGCTTTGTTTTAACATAAAATGTTTTTTTTTATTAAAGTCATGTAGATTGGCTTAAATACCAAGAAAAAAGTGAAAACAGCCGAAGATTAAAATTATTAAAATTCCAGTTGTATATTCTTAGTACAAAACAAATTCAATTAACTGTTAACCGTAACCTTTTGCATAATATTTGTTTACTTTTTAGAATTTTGTAATTCAATCAACATTTTTATCGGAAATACGAACAGATTTCTGGTTAGGCTGAAATCTACCGCATGTGTATTGTGTTCGTTGCATGCTATTGTTATGTTGCATTGAATAAATGATTTTGAGAGAAAATACACTTTTTTTTAAATACAGAGTGCAATGCGAGGATAATAACATTATATTTAAAGAAAACATGCTAAGTAAAATAGTTTACACTTCGCCAAAAACAATTTTTAGTAGTTTTGTTGAGTGAGAGATGATGAAATGATGAGTGAGTTTGATGAATGAGATGTCGTGTTTACAAATCTCTTGTATAATAGAAATTTTTAAGTGTAAAATCATTTTAATTATAACACATCGTTTTAAATAATGTAATTTTTTTAATATAATTAATAATAATTTGGTGGGCATTGAATGTGTATAAAAGCATCTCAGAATTTTTTATCAAGTTATTAGAAGTATTTTCCCTACTAAAAATGGCCCGTAGAGATCCATAAAAAAAATTGTACGGGGATTTGGCCAACGGATATCAGTAGAGATCAGCTCATTGAATCAGTAGGCCAAATGCCCGTACAGCTTATGATCTCATGGATATCGTTGGCCAAATCCCCGTACAACCTCTACGGATGTCCGTTGGCCAAATCCCCGTACAGCTTACTGACCTCTACGGATATCCGTAAGCCAAATCCTCGTACAACCTCTGCGGATGTCCGTTGGCCAAATCCCCGTACAGCCTACTGACCTCTACGGATGTCCGTAGGCCAAATCCCCGTACAACCTCTACGGATGTCCGTAGGCCAATTCCCCGTACAGCCTACTGACCTCTACGGATGTCAGTTGGCCAAATCCTTGTACATCCTCTACGGATGTCCATTGGCCAAATCCCCGTACAGCCTACTGATGTCAGTTGGCCAAATCCCCGTACAACTTACCGACCTCTACGGATATCTGTGGGCAATTTTCCCAAACAGCCTAATAGTCTCAATGAATCACTCTATGGTTACACACAGGCCATCACCACACATAGTCTGCTGATCTCTATAGATCATTGTCCTATAGATATACGCTGGCCGATTGAATGTGTAGCCTACAGATATCTGCGGGTAACTTACTCTATTCGTCAAGCAAAATAGTTTATCTTTGAGGAGAGTAATAAATATTAGTTTGAAAATGAAACAAATACATCATGAATGAACAATTATTGATATGAAAAATTAAATTGTTAATATTTTACAATTTTTCAAATTCACATCATACAGTAGGACCTTGATTATCTGATGTAAGTGGGACCAGAGGTAGGTCGGATATCGAAAATGTTCATTAACTAATAAAACTTTATGGTACAGAGGGATCGCCGGAAGTCCTTGAACCGCAAATCCGCCAATGTCCGAATTCCACGCTGATTTGTTGTTTGTACAAACATGAATTCAGTGTTAAATTATCTCTGAAACCGAGACTTCCTGAAAGACAAAAAGAGCTCTAGAACATAATTGTATATTTCTAGACAAGTGCTGAGTTTTTGTTTTATATTATATATCACAAATCTTCGAATTTGAAGATTCCGACGCAATTAGGATTGCCCGAAATTTCCTTTGACTTTTTTAGTTGCAAAGTATTGCTATCTTAAAATTACTGCATGTTCCAGATTTCATAAAGGCCAGAATTTCCCGATAAATGACTGATTTCGAGTTTTTTTTTTGTAAACAACTGACTATGATCTAGCTGGAGAAATATTTGTACGTACTGTTCAGTTAACAGAATTCCAGATAATAAAGAGGTCGAATAATGAATTTGACTGTATTAATTATTTTTTCCCAAAAGAGTTATTTGTTCCGCAATGTAGGTCACCTACTGGAATGCTGTCTCTATAGATCAGTGCCTATATCTATCAACAATTAATGTACAGTGACAGAAATCTGCCGATAACTTACTACTCTATTTATAGTGCTGCCAGTTACACATGTAACTTTGATCGTGAGATGTCACCGAACAACAAACGGGGGGTTAGTTCTCCCACATAATATTCAAGAATATGCATGTGATTCGAGTTCAATATACCTGTAGTATTAATATAGGCAACAATATCTTATCAAATTATTTGGAATGATATGATTCAAATAACACTATATGATTAACAACTTGGCTTTATGGTTAATAAGTCTATGATTTGGACATGATAAAAGTAATGCAATTTAAGTGTATGCAACAGCATAGTCGTATTTGGCACTGGATATAAATACTCATTATGGTAATAAAATTTTAGCAGGTTGAATGAAATCTCCTAAAGCAAATATCATACAGCAAAGTCTAGGTTAAATGCAACTTGGTAAACCAAATGTTTGGCCTTAAATTGTCTACAGACCTTGATGTTATAATATCTCGCTTATAAAGAAATTTTTTAATGAACTCCTTGGTTATGTTACAACGCTAAAAATGTTATTTGATATACATAATGCCTGCTTAAAGAAAAATTCATTTTAACTTTAATTAGTAATGAGTATATCATACATATTTTACACGATTTACACTTAATATTCATTCGTTTAATATGTTACTAGATTATATGTCATATATATTGAGGTCCCTTGAAATACGCTATAACCAAGTTAGGTTATATAGTAATTTACCCTTCATGATAACTTGATAGTTTTAAGCTATGTCATGATATATTAAAAATTTTGTTAAATCTGATTTAATTTATGCAATGTTAAAATAAGAACAATGGTTATTTTAAGTTAAATTCAAAACCCTGTTAACCAGAACTCTACTTTATATTGATTTTGCTCGAGCTGTACTGGGACATTTTTTATTGCTTTGAAAGTAAAAAAAAAAACATGGTTATTACAAATCACTGTACATGACATATCGCTTAGCATAAACCAAAATTCTGCAGTTTATCTTACAATATTATTCAGTGATGATAATTTTAAATAGGAAAAAAAAAACTGTTATAATAATTTTCTAACCATTTGTATCATTTACACATTATTTTCAATTTATACCAAAATTAAACTTTATAAATTGCATATTAGAGTATCATTTAAATTTTTTTATATATATTTTAATTAAACATTGAAATTATATTGTCCGTCAAATGAGATAACCAAGAATGTGCAAAAACACAGGTACAAAAACCGGAAAGACAAATTTCTGGCTTCGGTTAAATGGGCAAAACCAGGTCTTTAGCTGAACCGGATAAAAATAAAGAACTGGTTTATAGAATAAACGATTTAAGCGGCTAAACTGAAGGTTATTGTTAGTTTGAATTATTGTCGCACTAAAGCTACACGAGGGATATTGTCGAAGGGTGTCGTAATTTAGAACCACATTCAAGAGAAGAGCTACTAAACTGAAGGAAAATTTAATGCTGTTTGATAAACAATGGATTATGGTGTCATAAAAATATATCATAATGGATTTATATGATATGGGTTCATTATACTTATTAACCCTCTTGCTGCAAAAATGCCCTAGAGCATCAAGAACTATGCCATTGTAATGCTATTCATTTGACATATTATTCGGCAACAAAAATCTAAACAAACGGGCACATGAAGTGCTATTTTTTAATTAAAAAACAGAAGTTACTTTTAATTTCATTGTTTATAAATGTAAAATGGCAACTTAATATAAACTATTCCTTTTGATAAGGCATTCTTTACGATTTTTATGTTCTTCAGAAAATATTCGAAAATCACACCTTCGAGACATTTTTTAAGTACAGATATTGTTATCGGCACATCATATGATTGTAGGTTTAAATCACGACTCCTCTCGCCAATGCCCTAGTGTAGCACACGTTACATTACAGTAAGTACACCTTAAACATGTACCAAAGTCCTGGTCGCCATTATAAGTTGCCTAGGGTGCCTACTCATACGTACTTAAAATTTTGAATTATTTAAAAAATTACAACACTTACTTGCTAAATGCTTCTTCAGACTTTACAGGAGACCCTCTCTCTCAATCGGTAGATTTTGATGATGAATGGCAGCTTTATTCCATCCTGCATCCATTTTGAAGCTTACAGTGGTGTGCTTAATGCATAACTTTAAAAATTAAGTTTAATTGAGGCGAGTTTAATCAAAAACCGTCCCCATATTATCTTAAATTCATAAGGTATGCATATATTTTATAATGATGAACTTAAGCTAGAAAGAAAAGATTTAAAAAAGTATAAGTATTATATAACATAATAAAATTCTTCTAATAACTTGACAAAAAATTCTGAGATGCTTTTATACACATTCAATGCCCACCAAATTATTATTAATTATATTAAAAAAATACATTATTTAAAACGATGTGTTATAATTAAAATGATTTTACACTTGAAAATTTCTATTATACAAGAGATTTGTAAACACGACATCTCATTCATAAACAATTCAAACAAAACTACTAAAAATTGTTTTTGGCGAAGTGTAAACTATATTTTACTATAGCATGTTTTCTTTAAATATGATGTTATTATCCTCGCATTGCACTCTGTATTTTAAAAAAAGTGTATTTTCTCTCAAAAACATTTATTCAATGCAACATAACAATAGCATACAACGAACACAATACACATGCGGTAGATTTCAGCCTAACCTGAAATCTGTTCGTATTTCCGATAAAAATGTTGTAAAACAATATAACTTACCTTTCATCTTTTTTTTTAATTCTTCTTTTTAACCTTTAATTAATTAAATTATTTAATTGTAGCTTTAAAATAATTTTTTAAGTTAAAATTGAATAACAAAATTTTAAAAAGTAAACAAATATTATGCAAAAGGTTACGGTTAACAGTTAATTGAATTTGTTTTGTACTAAGAATTTACAACTGGAATTTTAATAATTTTAATCTTCGGCTGTTTTCACTTTTTTCTTTGTATTTAAGCCAATCTACATGACTTTAATTATAAAAAAAACATTTTATGTTAAAACAAAGCATTTATAGTATTTTTCACATTGAAGCTCAGTAGTACACTGTTAAAAAAAAACTGAAATTTCAGGAGAAAAATTACTGATTTTAACGGAACTTTCCCGTATTGGCTTAAAACGGGTTTTTTCCATCTGAAAACGGGTTTTTTCCTTCTAAAAACGGTAAATGTCCGTAAACCACGAGCGAAGAGATGAAAACGGGTTTTTTCCATCTGAAAACGGGTTTTCTCCTTCTAAAAACGGAAAATGTCCGTAAACCACGAGCGAAGAGATGAAAACGGGTTTTTTTCCATCTGAATACGGGTTTTCTCCTTCTAAAAACGGAAAATGTCCGTAAACCACGAGCGAAGAGATGAAAACGGTTTTTTTTCTATCTGAAAACGGGTTTTGTACTTCTAAAAACAGAAAATGTCCGTAAACCACGAGCGAAAAGATGAAAACGGAATTTTCCCGTTTTTAGAGCTGCCATACTTTTATTACCCTGTATAGAATTGGCGATAATGCCTTAAGAATACACACATCGAAACTCGAACATCAAATACCTGTTTTACGAAATATTATTTATTTCTTCGAAATATTTTTCAGAAAAGCATCCAGCTATCAATTAAAAATAAAAATATAAACTTTTTTATGACCGGGCTCAACTGCATTTATATAATTAAATTTGAAATATTTTCGATATCGCCGAACACTGAAATATGTCGCTAAATGTGGAAAGAGAACCCTCTATTGGAGACGTTCATCTTCGAATCGTCGATCGAATCGAATGCGAATCACTAAGAAGTGCTTGTTTGGGTTGGGGCCCGGATGGCCTAGTGGGTTTGATCGCAGCCCATTACGCTAACAGTCTGCGCACTGTACCTGGTGCGGGTTCGATTCCCGCCTTCGCCCTGGGTGTACTTTCAATTGTAAAATTCTGTCTGTGTTTGTCTTACTTGACGAAGGTTTATAAGAGGGTTTCTGATCAAGCACACAAACCGGAAAATACATGCACCAACCTACCTATCTACATACATTGTTTGGGTTTTCCCGTCTCTACTGATTATAAAGGTGAGTGTTAGTATATATAACTTATTTTGAAACTTTTATTATTTTAAATGTTGTGATTCCTATTCCTTAAAATTGTATTGTCTAATAACATGCATTAATACAGTAAAGCACCGTTTATACGACTCTAAAGGGCTCTTCATTATATTGGAAAACTCGGACGATCCTATTTTATAGAAGTTTTACGATTTAATAAAAACTCTTTTATCAGGAATTTTCGATTATCCGATCTACCGACAGTCCCAATTAGACAGGATAATCGAGGTTCTGCTTTACAAAAACTAACGAGTCACTACTGCAATTTCCTGCAAATAAGCAAAAATTACGAGGCTTTAAAGTTTAGTCGACCGATGCGTCCTGACTAAAACATAAAAATAGCAGATTGAGACAATTCGAGTCGTCCATGAATACGTCATAATGATGAGGCATAAGTTTTGTTGAAAAAGTTTTGTCCTGACATAAAACTCAAAAAAAATTTAACTGGAAAGTTGCGCATATTTTGAAGCGTTATAATAAAACGCTTTTCT
Source organism: Oedothorax gibbosus (assembly GCA_019343175.1). NCBI lineage: Eukaryota > Metazoa > Arthropoda > Arachnida > Araneae > Linyphiidae > Oedothorax > Oedothorax gibbosus. The sequence goes on from JAFNEN010002424.1 coordinate 11,488, forward strand.
CAATAAGCACGCTTTGATGGATGTCGCTGTTTCAGGATTTCTTGTAATACGGGGAAAAGTCGTTTGCAGCGTTAATTTCCTAAATAAAGCAGCAACCTGATCATTTTTTATGGGTAAAAATTTAAAATATATACAAGGTGTATTTTATAGCAAGTTTTTTAGAAAAATTATTATTTTGCAATTATATTATTCTTAATAAAAATATATTTAATCAAGTATAATGTTAGAGGGTTGAATATCTTAACTTAATAACTTTGCCAACCTGAGAATTAATTTTGCTGTATCAATGAACATATAATCTTTATCTTCTCTAATAAGCAGGTTAAAACGGGTTCCAATCATGTTAAGTTAAAGTAAGATTTCCTCTATATCTGTATAAATTGTAAATTTGTTGAATGAGGAATTGAAATAAATAATAAATTGTGTATGCTGAAAAATTGTGTTTAAATCGATGTTTCTTCTGTAATGTATTTTATAAAATGTTTAATTGACCTTGGTAGCGAATATTTCTGAAATTTGAAGAAAAAAAATCTGTTTAGTTTTTAATATATACTAAAATATTGCAGTGTTTCAACTTTTTATATTACTAAAAGTATGAGCATGAAATATGTATACCTTGAACGTTGAATTTTCAAGAGAACGGATACCTGCTGAAATTCCATGACTCAAAAATGCTGTCTATGGAGAAAAGTCAAGAAAAATCTCAGAAAGTTATGCATATTTTTTATGCTCTTTTTTGCAATTGTTATAATGAGTTAAAATTTCGTTTTATAAGTGCTTTTTAATTTTTTCAAAATGTTAAATTTATTGTTTTACTACTAAAAATAGCCTTAGGAGAAAAATTTATGAAAGCACTTCAAGAGATTTCACTTCAATGTTGCGAAAAGGAGCATGAAAAAATATGCGTAACTTTTTGAGATTTTTCTGACTTTTACTATAGATGGACATTTCATTAGCAAAAAAACACACGAGAATTAAAATAACGGGAAAATACAAAACGGAAAAAATTGCTTAGATTCACGGAAAATATGAAACGGAAAACCTTAAAAACGAACAAATAAGAAACGGAACTTCAGTAGATTGAAGGAAAAATACAAAATGGAAAATTTTAACAACGGAGAAATAAGAAACGGAACTTAAGTAGAAACACGGGAAAATGCAAAATGGAAAATTTTTAACAACGCAGAAATAAGAAACGGAACTTAAGTAGAAACACGGGAAAATGCAAAATGGAAAATTTTAACAACGGGAAAATGCAAAATGGAAAATTTTAACAATGGAGAAATAAGAAACGGAACTTCTGTAGATACACGGTAAAATACTTAACGAAACGGGAAAGTCCCGGCAACTCTGCTACCGGTACTTTCCCCGTTAATTTCAGTAATTTTTTTTACAGTGTAGTCTTTGGCAACTTGGAGGGTTATTCGCTCTCCAAAACAATATTTGTTTGTTTATGAATTTATATTACATTGTCAATGGCTAACGTGCATTATAATCTAATTTTCAACACTGCAACCATTACTTTATGTAAAGTTCGTAACCAAAAGAAACTCATAATGTCTGGCAAGGAATCCGAATTGTTTTCGAAGCCGACGATGTAGCAAAATCGCCAAGATAATGAATATTATGTTTTATAGAAATCAATAAACTAAATTAAAACATTTGTAGATTATTGCGCAAATGATGGTTTATTGTTATAAATTAACAATAGTACTTTAAAACGAGAGAAATTCATTTAAATGCATATATCATGAAATAAGTTGAGGTTGACTTGTTACTATTTATTAACGTTCGACATTCTTGAGCTTTTTGTTTAGAATATACATAATTAAAGCAGTTAATAGTTAAATATTGTTTCTATTTGAATATTTGGGATGTATTTTTTTTTAAATAATGGGTACATTTCATTCTAAGTGAGAAACTTTCGATTTGATTGTTATTTTTCGATTTGATCGAATTTGATTGTTATTTTTTGAAGTTTATATTCTTTAATGGTATGCATCAGTTAGTTGGTATATAGTCTTTTATTTCTCTCTCTAACACGATAAACGGAAAAACCACACGTGAAACTACTATAAAAAAATTAAATTTTATATAAAAGCTAAAAACATACATACATCTTTTACATATTTGATAGTTTAGGAATAAAATATTCATAAGAGTACTAAATAAGTTATAAAAATTGCTAAAATTGGCTCTAAATTACTTATTAGGCATATTTCCATTAGTAGGCTTAAGAACGATATCATTCCCACGTGAAGATTTTTCATTTAATCATTTTTTACTATTTTTGGTACGCTGACTTATAAAATTTTAATTATATTTTTAAAAAAGATTTAGAAATGATGCAAGTTTAATACTAAATAAGTTTCATTCATTGAATGCAAAATCTCTGGATTCAGCTATCGGCCTAGTTCCATAATAGGCTTGCGAACGTTATAATCCTCTCCCCTCGTAACGATTCGTTTAAAATTTTGGAAGCATAAATTTTAAAATTATAATTATGTTATTTGTTTTAAAAGAAATTCTTTCAAATAATTAATAAATTTCAATAATTTATCCAAGTAATTTGTTGAGAGAATTTTGATAGTAATGTAATTTAACCAATAAATGAAATTGTGGTAACAAATTAATGTATAATTAGGCAATATAATTTATTATTATTTTTTTACAATGAACTTTGGGCATAAGATTGATCCTAGGGGGAAGGGGAGGTTAAATAATCTGTCACTCAACCCATATATATATATATATATATATTCTAATTTATTTGTATTTTTTTCTACTTGCATTGCTTTAAAAAAAGTATTTTTTTATTCGAAAATGAAGACTATTAAAAATGGCAGAGTATTTACTGTAGACCACTTTCAACCACACTTATAATAATAATAAAAAAAATTTAATAAAGAAATACTTAGAAGATATATTTTACAATTATTTGTTACTTATTTTCAATAAAGGAGGGGGCTTAAAAGTGGAATAGGGGAGTAGTTTAAAAGTGTTTGTAGGTTTAAAATTAAACAACTGTGGGATTAAAAAAAATACCGTTAAAAGAATGCGATAAGTCTGAAACCAACAGTATCCAGATACTCAATTAAGATCCTATTGATCAGACTCCTATTGATATTTGTAAAGGTCTATAGGTATCCATTGATATCGAAATCCTATTGATCACAAGTCTATTGATATCTGTAGAGTTCTTTGGATATCCATAAGAACCGGAATCCTACTGACCACATTCCTATTGATGTCGGTAAAAGTCTATGGATATCCATAGAGATCGGTATTCTACTGATATCTCTTGTATTGATGTCTATGGATCTGTATTGATATCAGTAGAGAATAAAATCAGTAGCGTACCGATATCAATAGAGATCAGTAGCCTGTACCGATATCGGTAGGTGCTTCCATAGAAATCAATAGAGTTGTATTGATGTCGGTAGGTTTTTGTACTGATCTGTATGGGTCATTTTTAGTAGGGTTATTATGTTATATATTACTTATACTTTTTTTTTTATCTTTTCTTTCTAGCTTAAGTTCATCATTATAAAATATATGCATACCTTATGAATTTAAGATAATATGGGAGACGGTATTTGATTAAACTCGCCTCAATTAAACTTAATTTTTAAAGTTATGCATTAAGCACACCACTGTAAGCCTCAAAATGGATGGAATGGATGCAGGATGGAATAAAGCTGCCATTCATCACCAAAATCTACCGATTGAGAGAGAGGGTCTCCTGTAAAGTCTGAAGAAGCATTTAGCAAGTAAGTAGTGTTGTAATTTTTTAAATCAAAAATTTAAGTACGTATGAGTTTGAAAAGTCGTGACAATTCTGGCTTTTGCATAGTGCTGACAACAATAGGAGTCATAATTTAGAACCACAATCATGTGACGAGTCAACACTTGAGTAGGCACCCTAGGCAACTTATAATGGCGACCAGGACTTTGGAACATGTTTAAGGTGTACTTACTGTAATGTAACGTGTGCTACACTAGGGCATTGGCGAGAGGAGTCGTAATTTAAACCTACAATCATATGATGTGCCAATAACAATATCTGTACTTAAAAAATGTCTCGAAGGTGTGATTTTCGAATATTTTCTGAAGAACATAAAAATCGCAAAGAATGCCTTATCAAAAGGAATAGTTTATATTAAGTTGCCATTTTACATTTATAAACAATGAAATTAAAATTAAAAGTAACTTCTGTTTTTTAATTAAAAAATAGCACTTTATGTGCCCGTTTCTTTAGATTTTTGTTGCCGAATAATATGTCAAATGAACAGCATTACCAATGGCATAGTTCTTGATGCTCTAGGGCATTTTTTGCAGCAAGAGGGTTAATAAGTATAATGAACCCATATCATATAAATCCATTATGATATATTTTTATGACACCATAATCCATTGTTTATCAAACAGCATTAAATTTTTCCTTCAGTTTAGTAGCTCTTCTCTTGAATGTGGTTCTAAATTACGACACCCTTCGCCAATACCCCTCATGTAGCTTTAGTGCGACAATAATTCAAACTAACAATAACCTTCAGTTTAGCCGCTTAAATAGTTTATTCTATAAACCAGTTCTTTATTTTTATCCGGTTCAGCTAAAGACCTGGTTTTGCCCATTTAACCGAAGCCAGAAATTTGTCTTTCCGGTTTCTGTACCTGTGTTTTTGCACATTCTTGGTTATCTCATTTGACGGACGATATAATTTCAATGTTTAATTAAAATATATATAACAAAAAAAAATTCAAATGATACTCTAATATGCAATTTATAAAGTTTAATTTTGGTATAAATTGAAAATAATGTGTAAATGATACAAATGGTTAGAAAATTATAACAGTGTTTTTTTTTTCTATTTAAAATTTTCATCACTGAATAATATTGTAAGATAAACTGCAGAATTTTGGTTTATGCTAAGTGATATGTCATGTACAGTGATTTGTAACAACCATGTTATTATTATTTTTTTTTACTTTCAAAGCACTGAAAAATGTCCCAGTACAGCTCGGTACAGCTATTATTGGCTTAAAATATTCTTATGCCAAAAATATTAGACCCGTATTTTTTCTTTTTTTCAAATCCCCCATAAAAAGGGTGAAAATGAAATATAAAGTTAGGACGAAAAATCACTCCCGAAAACGCTTTGTGGCTGTCACGTGGTATCAATGATGTCACTAGTGACTATAAAAAGACTTTGAAACACCATTTTGGAATCTACTTTAAGCGAATTTGAACTATCCGCTTATGTAAAACCACCACCCATTATCTATATAATTCTTATTTTAATAGTAAGTTAGATTTAAACCAGTTTAATTACAAAAAAAACATCACACCGCTATGTTTATACATACTAGTGACGTCAGCCAAATCGACGTGTTTGTGATCACGTGACGTACCGATGAAACAAAAGCCACTTGAAAATGATTTTTATTAATTATATAAAGATTTATTTTGCACAAAAATATATATACGTTTGTTATATTTTTTGTTCAAACTATAATTTAATTCATATTGGAAGGTATTTTAGCGATATTGTCAAGTACCCTATTCTAAAGTGGGGTTTGTATCACGACCTACTCAACTACTAAAGCCGAAGAAGCTCTCCCAAACACGCTCGGGGACGGAAATTTTGACGTCATAGTTCCGAGTGACGTTGTCCAAAGTGTAACGTTAAGTAGTTCAAGTGTAACAATGTAATCAACCATCAAAGTAAATATAACTGTAACCTTAACCATAAAGTGACAATAAATACTCATGCCGCAGATTGGCATGAGTCAATCATCTTCCATTACTTGACGTGTACGTTACTTATTGTCATCCTAAATACACACACGTCACATGGTGTCAGTCAGTTGGTGTTCAAAATTACTTCGTATGAATTTAATTTAAAGCTTAAATTTAACGTTTTATTTAAAATTTATAACTTTAAAATAATTTGAATGGCTACCAGAGAAACAGCAGTAGCGCAGATACCCGTAGGCATCCGCCCACCGAAGTCGTTGTCTGTCGCTAACGAGAACATGCCGCTGACTTGGAAGCTATGGAAACAACAGTTCAGTTTCTACAGCGTGGCAACCCAGTTAGACAAGAAATCCACGGAGATTCAGGTAGCAACGCTGATGGCTGTCGTAGGAGAAGAAGCAATCCTGATTTATAACACTTTCGCGTGGGCCGAAGGTGAAGAAGAAAAGTTGACTAGTATACTTCGGAAGTTCGAAGATCACTTTGCCCCAAAAGTGAATCAGTCTTATCTACGATACCAATTCTTTGGAATGAAACAGAAAGAGTCGGAAACTTTTGATGAATTCTTGACGTCCGCCAGAATGAAAATAAAAGATTGTGAATTTGGTAGCTTAACAGATGACATTCTACGCGATAAAATCGAAAACGGAATATCGTCGGATAAAGTTCAAGAAAGGCTGCTTTCCGAAAAAGACCTCAACCTACAAACGGCTATTGGAATTTGCAGAGCTAGCGAGCAGGCGTCAAACAACCTAAAGACTCTTAAAATGTCCGCAGAAAGTAAAGTTTTGGCAGTGTCCAAATACAGTGATAAGAAAAGAAATTTCCCGTTAACGTCTACAACCAACCAGAAAGATCCTGCAACCGGGTGTGGACTACGTCATGCAGCAAACCGATGTCCAGCCTACAAGCAAAAATGTAGAACCTGCAAAAGAATAGGTCACTATGCGAAGGTATGGCGGAATAAGAAGACAGTTGAAGAAACTGAGGCTCGAGAAACAAGTCCAGAAGAAAGTCTTGTATTCGTGGCTGAAATGAAGCGTGATCAACACAACCAGGATTGGTATGAAGAATTAACCTTCAGAAATGGGTGTAAAATCAAATTCAAGTTGGATTCCGGAGCCCAGTATAATGTTCTCAGCAAAAAGTACGCAAGAAATATAAATGCCAAACTTCACGGGTCACCAATAAAGAAATTAGTTTCTTTTGGAAGAAATACTGTTCCAGTTTTAAGTGAAGTGTAAGTGAAATGCAAATGTGCAAACCAAGAACACGTACTAAAATTCTTAGTTGTGAAAGAAGATTTAACTCCAATCTTAGGAAGAATTTCCTGTGAAAAACTGAATCTTGTCAAACGTGTTGAGTTGGCGGAATACCAGGTTCCCAGTACAATTTTTCAAGGTATCGGATGTGTCAAAGGTTTTGAATACGACATAAAACTAAAAGAAGATGCACAGTTAAAAATACATCCACCACGCAATATTCCGTACTCTATCCGGGAAGACTTGAAGAAAGAACTGGATCAGATGGTCAAAATGAGAGTATTGTGTCCGGTAACAGAATCAACTCCAGCAGTAAATCCGATGGTTGTTGTTAGGCAGAATGGAAAAGTTAGCGTTTGCATTGATCCTTCAAATTTGAATAGACATATACGAAGAAGGCATTATCCATTGAAAACTGTAGATGATATTGCAACCAGAATAGGAAAATCAAAGTACTTTTCGCTGTTGGATGCGAAGCGAGGATTTTGGCAAGTGAAAGTCACGGACAGAACATCGCGCTATCTAACCATGAACACACCCTGGGGGCGATACCGTTTCCTCAGATTACCCTTCGGGTTAGCCTCAGCACCTGAAGTCTTCCAGCAAGTAATTAACAAGATCCTGGAAGGAGTCCCTGGAGTGGAATGTTCTATGGATGATGTTTTGCTGTTTGCCGAGACTATTCCTGAACTCAACAAGATCACGAAAGAGGTAACCTCGAGATTAGAAAATGCAGGAGTAACGCTCAACAAAGAAAAATGTCAATTTCAAAAAGAAGAAATAAAGTTTCTAGGTCACATATTTACCGGTGAAGGAATCAAAGTTGATCAGAGTAAGGTTGAAGCGGTGAGAAAACTAAAAACTCCAACCAATGTGAAAGAATTGCAACGACTATTAGGTACAGTCAACTACCTGGCAAAGTTCATTCCTCATTACTCAAGAATAACAGAACCACTTAGAAGATTATTGGTGAAAAATGTTTCTTGGGAGTGGACCCAGGAACAAGAAGAATCTTTTCAGAAGATAAAAGAAGCACTTATTCAAGCTCCGCAACTAGCCTATTTTGATGTCAATAAACCTGTATTGCTTTCAGTAGATTCGAGACAACATGCAGTTGGTGCTGTCTTGTTGCAGGAAGGGAGACCGATCGCCTATGCAACTAATTCCCTTACTCCTGCTCAACAGTAGTATCCACAAATAGAAAAAGAAGCATTTGCAATCAAATTTGGCTGCTTTAAATTTCACCAGTATGTTTACGGAAAAGAACTAGTGGTTGAAACTGATCATAAACCCATTGAAGCAATCACTAAGAAAAGCATAGTAAATGCTCCTCCAAGATTACGAAGAATACTTTTTGACATAAGCCAGTATTCTCCAAAAATCGTCCACAAGAAAGGTACTGATATTCCCGCAGCTGATCTTTTAAGTAGAGACTGTGAGAAGGCAGAATATTTTGATCCGATCCTAGATGTCATTGAAGTTCCAATATCAATTCCACTGTGTTTAGAAATGAAGAAAGAAAATTTTCGAAACGCGGTGAAAGAAGACGAAGAGTTAAACACTTTATTTCAAGTCGTAATGGAAGGTTGGCCAGACGATATAGAAGATGTACCTCAAATAGTACAGAAATATTGGAATTTTCGTGATGAACTTGCAGTGTACGAATATCTTCTATTCAAAAATGACAAGTTGATCATTCCAAAGAAACTTCAAGGCGAATACTTAAAAATGATTCACCCAGGACATTTATGAATAAATTCTTGCATCAATAGAGCTAGAGAAACTGTTTTCTGGAGATGACTTTCAAGCGATATCAAAGAGTATATACAAAACTGTACCGTGTGTAAACAACATGAAAGAAGCTCGGAACATGAACCACTCATGATGAAACCAGTTCCAGTGTATCCGTTTCAAACAATAGCTACATATTTGTTCGAAATTAGAGGGAAAACTTATTTGCTCATAGTAGATAGCTATTCCGAATTTTTTGACTATGTTCAGTTGAGATACGCTACGTCAGATGCAGTAATTTTCGAGCTAAAACGATGGTTTTCGGTGCATGGAATACCCGAAATTCTAGAAAGTGACAACGGTACTCAATATACTTCTTATAAATTCAGGAAGTTTCAAGAAGAGTGGAATTTCCAATTGATAACATCAAGTCCAATGTATGCAAGATCGAACGGACTAGCGGAGAGATACATTCAAACGGCAAAAAATATCATCCGAAAATGTGCTAAAGATGGAACAGTTGAATATTTAGCCCTGCTGAACTGGAGAAATACTCCTCGAAAAGGTCTGAGTTCTTCAGCCAAAAGGTTGTTTAGCCGAAACACCCGAACAAACTTGCCTATTCATCCTAACCTTCTAAAGCCAAGTATCCAGGAAGAAGTTTAAATTAATCTTCAAAAAGTAAGGGAAAAACAGAAAAGATACTGTGACCAGCACACAAAAATTAAGGATTACTTCGAGCCCGGTGAAAAAGTCATAATGCAGCAAGATGCCAGAAAATGGATAGGTGCAACCGTATAGAAGCATGCTGGGCCAAGATCGTACGTTGTGAAGACTACCGATGGAAGCGTCCTGAGACGTAACTCATTCCACCTGAAAAAGTCCAACGTCGAAGTGATCCCTGATCCCGAACTTGTAGTAACCAGCCCTCAAAGAACCAGATATGAGTCAAAGAACCAGACTTTGGTAGACTCTAAGCCAGAGACTCTTCCGAAGTTACCAGAAAGGACTTCTCATCGTCCAGATGTCCAAACAAAGGTGACAAACCACTATGTCACAAGAAGCGGCCGCATCAGTAAGTCTCCAGATAGACTAGGCTCCTGAATAGACTTTTATTTGTAAAATTTAACAAGTTGTTAATTGAATATATATTTAAGTATTGATCTAATTGAAAATATTGTCAATATTATAATTTTAGTTAATTGCTTAACGAGAAGTTAAATGTCAAGATTTATGTTAATGGTTTGATAATACTAATTTAAAGTTTAAATTATTAAGTTGCTAATATTTAAAGATTTCATAAAGTATTTAATTATCAGAATTAATCTTTAACTTAAAAGGGGAGATGTAACGTTAAGTAGTTCTTGTGTAACAATGTAATCAACCATCAAAGTAAATATAACTGTAACCTTAACCATAAAGTAACAACAAATACTCATGCCGCAGATTGGCATGAGTCAATCATCTTCCATTACTTGACGTGTACGTTACTTATTGTCATCCTAAACACAGACAATCAGTGTAAACAGACATCTCAATCGGAACTTTTTTTTTCAGAGAGTCACGTGCCCAGCTACCCAGTGCTTAAACTTCGAACTAGACACGTGACTGGTTGAAAATTGCGTGCGACTCCAAGGTGCGCGCGCAACTTGTACTAATTATGCGCAAACTTGGAGCGCGCTATTTTGAAAAGGTTGCGGAGGAGAAGAAAATTGCGATTCGAGAGAGGCCTTTAGACATGTTTGTTGTTATATTCTTTTCTCGTCAAAACACAATTTTTTATATATTTTATGTTCCCAAGGATATTGATAGTTAAGTGTTTTAAATATTTTATTCATTCAAATATTCTTGTAAGTATTCTTTCATCAGCGTTAAATGCTCGATCGCTAAAGAATGATTTGTCATCTTTGTATTGAAAAGTTTCGATATACAGTGACTCAAAGAATTGAGGATACACCTTAGTTTTGCCTGATAAATCCAACTTCTAACAGATATTATATGTTATCTAGAAGACAAAACGTGTTTATATTTTAACACATAATAGAAGGGTTCAATTACAATACAAATAAGGAAAATCTACAAAGAAATATCTAAAATTAAAATTTTTACAAGTATTTGAAATAAGCACAGGCATATTTTTACCTCAAAAAATTATGGATACACCACATAAAGTTTTGCAAAATATAGCAAATAAATAAAGAGTCAATATTTGGTTGCATGTCCTTTAGCTTTTATAATGTCCTCCAAACGTCTTGGGACTGAATCAACCAATTTTTTGGTGGTATCTGGAGATATTTTACCCCATTCTTCTTGTAACACTTGCTTTAAATGGCTTTTGTTCCTAATGTTATGTCTTTGGACCGCTGTTTCGAGCGTGGACCACAAATTTTCGATAACATTGATATCAGGTGATTGTGGAAGTGTGTGCAATTGCTGCTTGCAATGAAAAAGACACCACAATTTAACATTACGCGCCGTGTGTTTGGGGTCATTGTCTTGCTGGAATATAAAGTTTCCATCTAATCCCAATTTTTTTGCACTTTCTTTCAGATTTTTCTGAAGTATATCTATATAGATTTTATGATCCATTATTCCATCAATAAAAACTAAATTTCCTACACCATTTGAAGCCATACAACCCCACACCATGACGGAGCCGCCACCATGTTTAACAGTTGGACGTAAATTTTTGGGATCCAGAGCAGTGTTGGACTCCAAACGGTTCGACGCTCATCACTACCGAAAATGTTAAATTTGTTTTCATCACTAAATATAACTTTCTTCCAAAATTTATATTTCTTCAATTGATAAGTTTTGCAAACTCTAAATGCTTCCTATGATTTTGCAAGCTTATAAACGGTTTCGTTCTAGCTACTCGACTTTTATATCCAGCTTGAATAATCACATTTCTCACAGTTTCAGCACATACACTTCTGCCAATGATTCGAGAAGTTTCTGCAGCAAGTTTAACTGCACTTACTTTAGGATCAATCTTGATATCTTTCAGGATTTTCCTTTTGGCTACATCACTCAAAATAGCTTTTCTTCCTCTTCCGGTTTTATTTTCAATTAATCCACTGCTTTTAAATCTTTCAATGACTTTTTGGACACACGAGTGGCTTCTACCAACAATTTCAGCTATTTTACGATAAGATTTCCATTGTTAAATAACCTTATTATAAATTTTCTGACGTCAATACTAGTCTCTCTTCGACGAGCCATTATCAGTTTTAAAATGTCTTTAAATTAATGCAACAAACCTCAAAACACAAAACTAACAGTCAGGAAGGAAAGTTAAACTGTAGGCACGCAGAAAGGAAGCCCGCAGAAAAAAAATAAGAGCTAGTTAAACAAAAATTCTATTAGCGTATCCTCAATTCTTTGAGGTAAAAATCTGTATGTGTTTATTTTAAATACTTGTGAAATTTTTTTGTTTTAGATATTTCGTTGTGATTTTTTGTTATCTGTACTATAATTTAACCCTTTTCTTTTGTGCTAAAATAAAAACACACTTGGGATTCTAGATAATGCGTAATTTCTATTCGAAGTTGGATTTGCCGAGTAAAACTAAGGTGTATCCTCAATTCTTTGAGTCACTGTATGTAGCTTAACATAGCTAAAGCCTCTGGTTATTTTAGACTTAGGTAATTATTTTTTTGTTTAAATTAATTAAACGTTATTAGACTACTATCTGAGTTACACTTTTCTTTCGTGTACCTTCATTAAATAAAGATATATTGAGTTATAATATTGTTGTTAGTTTTTAAAACTATGTTTTAAAAACAAATGACCTAACTACCGACCTATAAACTAAAATGTCTCCATGTAGAGGGAGTGCACGTTAAATATGATCCAAAGTCCCAAATGCTGCGTATAAGGTCGTTCTTAACGGTTGTGTTGGGTGCCTACTCGGGTATCGGCTCGTCCACTTGCTTGTGGTTCTAAATTATGACGCCCGTCGCCAATAGCCCTCATGTAGCTCTAGTGCGACGATAATTCAAACTAACCTAACTAACCTTTAAACAAATGATCAGTTATTCCTTCATCAAAAGGAATAAAATATTCATGTTTTTAAGATGCTTTCTACTAAAGATCACTTCATTTGCTTTAGGTATATTAGTCGTTACATGTCACTGTTTCTTTTTAATAATTTTAATTTTTTAAACAAAAGAAGCATATTTATTATAATTTAGTTCCCATTGGTATTTTTCAAAATACATTTAATTTGTATTAAGAATTTATTTTTGAATACTAAAACATGTATATTTGCCACTTCTTTTATAAAGAAAATTATCATATTGTCTAGTTATTATTAAATTTAAACACAGTGCTATTCATACCTTTTCAATTGACGCATGTGTGTGCGCACAATTGGTGTATTGAGTTCAAAATTAATCTATTAACTAGTTATTTTCAAAAGTTGGTTAGTTACTTTTCTCTATTTTATGTGTTTTTAAATTGTAATTCAAATCATCTATAAATAAACAATTTGCTTTGGAATCAATCATTATATTTTGCCATGTTTTAAAACATTGATATTTTGACTGTTTGAATAACTGTTTGCTTGTTGTTAAATGACTAATTTTTCATAATGAAATGGATGGACTTGCTTGGTCGAAACGATTTGTTTGAGTTGGAACCTAACTATTTGTATAACAGTGCCTGAGTTTGTGTCGACCATATCTCTGAGTGGGCCTTTTCATCCACTGAAAAAAACTCATTAATAATGCTCTCCCGGAGACTTTGCAATCGCCATTTCTAAATATCCCTAATAATCCCTTCTATATATCTTTATGAAGGACCAGTTATCACCATATTTTTAGGAATTTCAACTCCTAAAATAATAAAATTATCAAGCAGGATAAATTTACAGTTTTAAAAAATAATTTTCCATTTCCTTTATCAAAATTCATTAAACTGTTTACTTTTTAATAAATGCCACATGTTATGTGTTTTTTAGTACCTAATTATTCTTTAAATTAAATAAAAACTTGTTCAATAGTTAGAGCTGATATTTCTATACAATAGGAACTTATTGATTAAATACTTACTATTTCATTTCACTAAAAAATAATTTTCCATCTTAGCTATTAAAATTTAATGTCTAACAATACATATTGTAAATTAATCGCTTCGGTTAATGAGCGTTTAAAAAAATATGTGGTTTTATTCATAATTTTGATGTGTTGTTTTTTAAAAAAGCTTTTTCCACATAGGATGAAGAAATAGACGAGCTTACTTGTGCGAAAACTCATTCCATAACCTCTATCTGCAAAGGGCCAAATACCACCAGATTTGTTGAAACACCTACTAAAGTACACCTACTTTGCCAATTATTCCTTGAATTACTGGCATGCCTCTCTCTATAAATTTATTTTTAAATATATTACTCTGAGTAAAAAATGTGACTCACAGTGTAGTTACCTACTAATTAAATTTTGCTATGATTTACAAAGAACTTAATATAAAATACTTAACAGATATATATTGGCTTTATGATGTTCTTCTCGCATTGAGATGTTGTAAACAGATGTTTTTTTAGTTGACTTTTTTGGATGGGTAGTTATTTTTGATTTGGTTGTTATTTTTAAAATAGATCTCACTTATGTTATTTAAAAAAGATATATTTTGTATTTATTTCATTACATTGTATAGGTTTGTGATTGTTGGAGGAGATAGCGCGCTTTATGTAAATGACTTGGTTTCCATTTCTCACCGATAGGGTGCCTTTGTATATATATCTTGCTAAACTGTAAAAAGTGTTCTTGTTATGTTTTTACTCATGCCTGAGTTCATTGACCAACCACAAATCCGACATTTGGTAGCAGAGCGTGGTTTGGATTCGTCGGGTTTGTTGGTTTGGATTCGTCGGGTTTGTTGGTTGGTGTTCATTTAAGTGTAAATGCTAAATTGTTAATTAGCGTGTAGTTAATTGTGAGGCATTGGAACATGGATAGATATCCTGCTATACCAGTTTTGACAGGTACGAATTACCTGGTCTGGAAGCTAAAAGTCGAGTCGGTGCTATGTTTGCGTGGACTAAGCGACGTCATCAAAGGAGATACGCCTACCGATGAAACTAAGCAGTCTGAGTGGTCCAAGCAGAACTCTGAGGCAGTAGCCTACATCAAACTGTCCTTGAGTGATGAGCAAGCATTGCAATACGCCAACGAGTTGTAAACTTCTAAGTTCGTTGCCAGCATCAAGCTTTCTATCCTCTAAAGTACCGGTAAAGTTCTTTGCAATGCTAACCAACAGTTGTTTTGCATTCAACTCGTTGGCGTATTGCAATGCTTGCTCATCACTCAAGGACAGTTTGATGTAGGCTACTGCCTCAGAGTTCTGCTTGGACCACTCAGACTGCTTAGTTTCATCGGTAGGCGTATCTCCTTTGATGACGTCGCTTAGTCCACGCAAACATAGCACCGACTCGACTTTTAGCTTCCAGACCAGGTAATTCGTACCTGTCAAAACTGGTATAGCAGGATATCTATCCATGTTCCAATGCCTCACAATTACCTACACGCTAATTAACAATTTAGCATTTACACTTAAATGACCACCAACCAACAAACCCGACGAATCCAAACCACGCTCTGCTACCAAATGTCGGATTTGTGGTTGGTCAATGAACTCAGGCATGAGTAAAAACATAACAAGAAGACTTTATTACAGTTTAGCAAGATATATACAAAGGCACCCTATCGGTGAGAAATGGAAACCAAGTCATTTACATAAAGCGCGCTATCTCCTCCAACAATCACAAACCTATACAATGTAATGAAATAAATACAAAATATCTCTTTTTTAAATAACATAAGTGAGATCTATTTTAAAAATAACAACCAAATCAAAAATAACTACCCATCCAAAAAAGTCAACTAAAAAAACATCTGTTTACAACATCTCAATGCGAGAAGAACATCATAAAGCCAATATATATCTGTTAAGTATTTTATATTAAGTTCTTTGTAAATCATAGCAAAATTTAATTAGTAGGTAACTACACTGTGAGTCACATTTTTTACTCAGAGTAATATATTTAAAAATAAATTTATAGAGAGAGGCATGCCAGTAATTCAAGGAATAATTGGCAAAGTAGGTGTACTTTAGTCCACATTAAGTGTCAAGTGTGCTTCACTCGGACTAACAATGCTAACAAAGCTTGTGTTCTATACAGTGAGTGGCCTACGAGGCAAGTTCAGCAAGATCCGGGAGATGTTGAAGACTCAACGTGAAAAGACTCTTGAGGAGGTCATGGAGGTTTTACGAGAGGAGGAATTGGAGCTAAATCGGAATCCGAGGCAAGAAGGAGCCTACATGACTGGATCTGTGCAGCGACGCCGTAAGGATAGTGTGATCTGCTGGAACTGTCACAAAAGAGGACATCTGGCGAGACAGTGTTTTCTGAAGAGAAAGCCAGAAGTACAGAACAAAGAGGAAAAGGGCAAGAAGCATCCCTTTAGACGCAAGCCAGACTCTAATCCAGCATACGAAGATCGCCGAGAATGTGCCCTAACCGCTGCTGATCAATCTGCTGGAGGTATGTCTGATATTTGGATACTTGACTCGGGTGCTAGTTCGCATATGTCAAACAATATTAAATGGTTTAGTGACTTTAAAAGTAATCACGGTTTAGTTCTTCAGGCTGGTATTGATAGCAACTTGAAATCCGAAGGTATAGGTGTTGTAAAAGCTAAACTTTGTGATGGTTCTGCAATTAGTATGGAAAATGTATTACTTGTTAATGACTTGAGAAATAATTTGTTGTCTTTAACAACGTTAATGCAAAAAGGTTTTAAGATTATTTCTAAAGATGACAAAGTGTTTATAATTGATAGTTTTGGTAATACTATATTAACTGCTAAACTAATGAATAATCGTTTGGAAATGGTCATGACTCCTAATGTAATCACTAAGTCATGTGTCGTTAATCATGCTGAGAAAGTTGGTGCTGGTCTCTTATGGCACAAAAGATTGTCCCATTTGAATTCTGATTATATTTCTAGGATGATCAATGCAAATATGATTAACTGTAAAGATCTAAATGTTGATAGTAACTTAACTTGTGATGCTTGTAACATGTGTAAAATTAAATGCAAACCTCATAAAAGTATTGAGTATGACCAAAGTAATTCAATTTTGGAATTAATACATGCTGATGTCTGTGGGAAAATTGATGAATCTTTAGGTGGGTCTAAGTATTTTTTAGTGTTAGTCGATGACTATTCTGGGATGTATTTCACTTATTTTCTTAAATATAAAAGTGAAGCTCTAGATAAATTTAAATTGTTTAAAGAAAGATATGAAAACATGTATAATGTAAGGATTAAGCGGTTGAGATCCGATAATGGTGGGGAATTTCTTAATCGCGAGTTCAATGAATACTTGGCTCAATCAGGAATAGTGAGAGAGTTAACTGTTCCTTTTAACCCCCAAAGTAATGGTAAAGCTGAAAGGCCTATAGGGGTTTTAGTTGATCGTGCGAAAACGCTGCTATACGATAGTCAACTACCTCTAAGTTTTTGGGCTGAGGCCATTGCTTGTGCTACGCACGTTTCGAACTTAACATATCGCAAAGGGAAAACCGCGACTCCTCATGAACTATTTACAGAGCGAAAACCTAACTTGAACTACTTGAAGGTATTCGGTTGTTTGGTATATTTTCAAATTAGAAAGGCTTCGCGAGGAAAGTTTCAACCCTCGGGTAAGCGTGGCATAATGTTAGGTTATTCCATACAAAGACGTGGATTTCGAATATATGACATACAAAGTCAGAAGGTAATTGAAGAACGTTCAGTAAATTTCAATGAGCAAATTAATGGTAGTGTTTTTCTAAAAAATAATCCTTGTGAACTAACAGCTATAGATAATTTGTTTCAGAATATAAATAGTGGTTATGACAACAAAGATTCAGGTGTAATTGAATTTAATCTGGAACCGAATGGTCAATCGCGGAATTCTAATCCTAATCACTCTAAGAAACCAGGTAGACCGTTGGGTTCGACTAACGAGAAGAGACGGGAAGAATCTGACCAGCGTAGATTAGAAGATGAAAGACGCGCGGTAGAGTTAAATCTTCGAAGATCAGAACGTTTAAAGGGGAAAGAAAGTGTTAACTTAACTTCCGAAGACATTCCTCAGAATATAGCCGAAGTTAAGCAAAGTAAAAATAAATTAAATTGGGAGTGCGCAATTCAGGAAGAATTAAGATCTCTAGAAAGACATGATGTTTTTGAAATTGTAGATAAACCATTGAATTCGAAAATTATCAAAAGTAAATGGGTTTTTTCTTTAAAGGACGGCATTGACAGTAGTCAAAAACGGTACAAAGCAAGACTTTGTGCTGCTGCTTTTAATCAAGTTAAAAATGTAGATTACTTTGAATCTTATTCACCTGTGGTCAATATTGACTCCTTGAGAATATTAGTAGCTATTGCTGCCAAGATTAATTTAGATATTAAATTTTATGATATAAAAACTGCATATCTTCATAGTAATTTAGATGAGACTATCTACATGTCATTGCCTCCGGGATGTGAAAAACAGTTTGGTGAGGATAAAGTATGTAAATTAAAGCGAAGCCTCTATGGGTTACCACAGTCGAGTAGAAATTGGTACCTAAAACTAAGATCTGAACTCTTAAAAATTGGATTAAATCCTCTTGTTTCTGATAGTTGCGTGTTTTTATTAAACGACAATGACAGTTTTGTGGTAATTTGTGTTTACGCAGACGATTTGGCTGTGTTTAGTAATGATTCTAAGATTAGAGATCATATTTTAATGAAAATTAAAGGTGTATTCGATTTGAGAGAAACTACTAGTTCAAATAAATTTTTGGGAATTGAAATTATCACTTCGGCTACTGGAATTTCCCTCTCGCAGAAAGAATATATTGATCATTTATTGAATAAGTATGGTTTGGATCAATGCAAGAGTGTGAAACTTCCAATAGCGAAAGGTGAGGATAGGTGTTTCGATCCGACAGATCAGTTGGTAGATCAAACGGAATATAGAGAATTAGTTGGTGAACTATTGTATTTTTCAAATCGGACGCGACCTGATTTATCTTTCGTGATGTGTTATTTATCTCAATTCAACCAAAGGCCAGAAAAGCGCCATTTTATGTTATTAAAGAAGGTTTTGAGATATCTTAAAGGTACTAAAGAGAAAGTGTTATTTTATGATAAGTATATTAGTTATGTTCAAGCTAGCTCGGATGCAAGCTGGGGTAACGCCACTGGTGGAAAGTCATTCTCAGGAGGTATTATTCTTATTGGTTCATCTCTAGTAAGTTGGAATAGCAACAAGCAACGATGTGTTGGCTTGTCGACATGTGAGGTGGAGTTATTTTCTATATCAGAGACTGTCAAACAATTAACATGGATAACAAACTACATTAAAGAATTGGGTTTTTCAGAATTTGTCCAAGAACCTGTTATTGTGTCATCAGATAGTACATCTGCGATCAATTGGTTAAATGGTTGTAAGTCTTCAACTAAAACCAGACATGTTAATTTAAAATTTCATTTTGTGAAGGACTTAATAGAAAGTAATGTTATTAAGTTAAACTATGTGAGTACTAATGAGATGGTTTCTGATTTTATGACGAAAGCTTTGTCAATTTATAAATTGTCATTTTGTATTAAAGAAGTTAATTTGATTTAGTTTTTGTAAAAGAATTGTTTTTTGTATTTACATAATTCGCAGGTGGAGATTGTTGGAGGAGATAGCGCGCTTTATGTAAATGACTTGGTTTCCATTTCTCACCGATAGGGTGCCTTTGTATATATATCTTGCTAAACTGTAATAAAGTGTTCTTGTTATGTTTTTACTCATGCCTGAGTTCATTGACCAACCACAAATCCGACAGTGATTACAAAAGTGCCTGCAATACACTAAATAATGATTAAAAAAAGTTTTGATACATTTATGAGAAATTATGCTATTTTTTCCTTTATAGAAATTGTAGGCTTTAAATTATTCATATTTTTTCCCTTAATCATTGGATTATTTAGAGAAATCAAGTTATTTTTTTTTTGCTCTAGAAGCTAACTTTAATTTATTTGAGAAAAAAAAACATTTTATAATCAAACACTTTATATGTAATAATATTATTTCTAGCTTCTTGTATGGTCTGATATTATACAAACTATAATTGGCTCTGTTATAAAATAATAAGCAAAGGAAATATTCAGGTTTTTGAACACAGAAAAGCTATTGAAAGAAAAAACTATATCATTTCAAAACTCGTAAACACTTAATTCAAAACTTGTAAATACATAATTGTCTTTCAAATTCAATAATTTCTTGTAAATTTATCTACATACTTATTATTTTAAAATGCAGTCCCATTATTACTAATTCCTTTCTACTGAAAAAAATATTCTGGTAATATTTAGAAAAGTTAAATTGATATGTGTCATATTTTTGCCTGAAGTTAACTGATATGTATAATTTGTAATATGAAAAAAAAAATTTACAAATGTAAATTTGGAATTGTAAATTAAAGCTTTAAAATTCGTTTTCAATGTGTTGTGGTTATTTCTGTTTGCATATTTACTTATTTTTTTATCATACATTAAAATATTATAACAATAGTTAACATATATTTCAGTAAATATATAAATACGTAATATATTCACTGTTTAAATTAAATAGCCATTGCTTGTTTCATGTGGGATCTGGCAACAGCTCCGCGGTCTTGTTTTCATTTTTCTGAAATTACTTTTGCTTTGGTATTCCAAATTGAGTTTTCTATAAGAATATTTTAGTTGTTATATATTTAAAATTCTAACTTCTGTCAATGCAAGTTTTCCTTGATAAATGATTAAAACAACCAAATGCACAGCAAGAAGTTGTAATTTAAAAAAAAACACACAACTAAAATAACTTATTCTTAGAAAACTCAATTTGAAATACCAAGGCAAAAGTAATTCGAGAAAAATGAAAAAAAAGACCGCAGAGCTGTTGCCAGATTCCCGTGAAACAAGCCCATTAATGTAATGGTGTGTGGCTGCCTATTTCTAGCCTCCTTTCGGAGCTTTAACACAGTCAATAACGCCTCGTAATTAAAAACCCTGGTCAAGTGCCGCAGCATATTAAGAAAAGCGAAAATTACGCGAGTTACAAAACGTTTACAGCTGTGTTAAAATCCTCTTTTGGCGGTTAAAAATAAGCAGCTAAAATCGTTCCAAACCAGGCAAAATAGTAACATATTTTATCACTTGACCAAGGTTTTAAATTGTGAAGCGTTATCGGTTATGTTAAAGCTCCTAAATAGAGCTAAAAATAGGCAGCCAGAAACGACTACACTTGTAGATCCCCTAGTGCTTAAACTTGTTACTACGGCTAAGGGGGTGGAGCCTTTTCGCCTCCTCCTCCTACGTAAGTGCGCAGTCTGATTAGATTCTTGTCTGTGATCCTAAATACACACAAGTCACAGAAGATGAAGATCGAAACCTGTTCGGAACCACTCGTTCACGGCTGACCACATTTTTTGGGTTCCGAATGCGTTCAAACTATTTTCTCTACATTTTTTCGATCTTCGGCACTCGAAACAGTGACGTCAAAATTTCCGTCTACGCTCATGTTTGGGAAAGCTTCTCTGGCCTTGTTATTGAAGTTGGCCGTGTTTGTATAGACTTACTACATCGACACTTGGCGATTTTGACTCTTTAATAAAAACTATAACTAAAACTTTTTTTTCCTTACCTGTGAAGGAAATCACTACCATCTAGTGTAATTCAGATCTCATGCTACATTCTACAACTGTGCAAACAGTCATTTTTTATTTTTTAATCAACGCTTTTTAAAGAATTAAACGACGCGTTTTACAATGAACTAACGATGAGCGGCTTACTAGGGGGGGCCGGGGAGCTCAGTCGGCTAAGGCGTTTACCTTCCATGCAAAAGGTCCCAGGTTCGGTTAAGGGTATCGTCCAAAATAACTGCCGACCTATGAACGGTCCGTGCAGCCAGAAGAGTCCAACGAATAATATTTCATATAGAGGGAGTGCGCGTTAAAGAAGCATGAAACTCCCAACGCTGCGTACGATTCCGCCCTTAATGGTTGCCTACTCAGGTGTCGGCTCGTCACTTGACTGTGGTTCTAAATTACGACGCCCGTCGCTAATACTTTATTCGTATAGCTCTAAAACTAACTAACTTAAGGTATCTCCCTACCTTGAAAACGGCAAATTTTGACCATTTTCACAATTTTGTTTTACTGTTTTAAAGAGAAGGCCTATTATTTATGTTTAAAAAACTGCAGGGATTTTTACTCTACGATAATTTAATCAAAAGTTATGGCTATTTCAGTGAAGCATTAGCCCATTGTGTAAATCTGAAAGCGTAACTTTAAATATGTTTTCTGAAGAACGGTAATTTTCAACAACAATGTTTTTTTAAAACCTGATATCTCAAAAACTACTTGATATAATGTAATAAAATTTTTATAGCAGGTTTATTATAAGATCAAGTGTGTTTTGAAATGAGATCTAAGTAAAATAACTGATAGAATTTATTTTATGGACTTTTTAATATTAAAATTTTCTCTTTTTTTGAAAAATTACTATAAACATGACTTTGATACTATGTAATTCTTAAAATATTAGAAGTATTGCTTAAATCTCATTTCAAAATGAGAAATGAATGACTATGCCTAATATTTAAAGAACAAATCAATTATTTTTTGACTTATGGCATTTTGCGTAGCTCTTATATTTAAGATTAATTTCTTCAACATTTGCATTTTTTAAAAAAATATAAAATTTTAAGTTTTTTTTGGTCAAATATTCCATTTAACATTATTATTCATCATTGCCACTAAAAAAATAGTTAATTTTAAAGTATTAAAAAATTAGACCCCTCAAGGTAGGGAGCTACTTGGGCTTACTGGTAACTTAGCGATTTTCTGACGGCTTCCACTTTATTTCGCTCCAAGCATCTCCATCTCCTTCCTAACTCCATAACGAAATCAATAAGGAGGAGGGGAAGCGGAGACAGATCTCAATAGTCCCCGGCGACTTGCCACTCTTGTCCCGCAAAGCGTTGTGGCAACACCTTCGATATCGGAGGTGTCGGTTGTGGTCGGTCTTTTCCGATATCTGTGCGAAAACACCACATTTGTTACGTGCTTTTGACTTACTGGATCGCTACTTCTAGGAATTATAATATTATTGGATTTCCAAATTTTTTTCCTGGTGATATTTTTTTGAATAATTAATTTAAAATGCTGTCTAGAGTTTTTTTTAAAACTTGGAATGTTGACTTTTAAGAAAAACTTTTTATTTCTAACGTAAAGTTATTCGCTTTATAATAATCCTTCGTAGAATATGTTAAGTCATCAATTTAGATATTTGTTTTAAGGTAATAGAATATATGTTATTGAAAACCTTTTTATAAATCACTTTATTGTGGTTTTAGTTGAGAAGTTTGAACTTTCATGTATATAATTAGCTCATTTAACAAACATTCCAATTTATCATTAGACAGCATTAAAATATCCAAAATTATTGATTAAATTAATTGTTGATTAGTATTAATCAGTATGAAATTTCAAAGAATAATTGCTAAAAATTTACTTATTGAAAAAAAAGCATTTTTGAATATTTCGTGCAAATTGTTTGAAACTAATGTTGAAAACTATTTTACATAAAAAAAAGAGGTTTTATACCGTAATTAATAGCCCGTTTAGTATTCGGAAACTTGGAGTTACTACTGATATTCTTGATTTAAATGAAATGAAATGAATATCAAATAAACTATTAACAGTTTTAAAACATATTAAAATTCTTTGATAATTTTACTTTGCTGTTTTGCTTTAAGTGTAAAGTGAATGTTTGTAACAACAACAACAAAACACTACCCTTTTTTGGACCTATTTTTACAAGATAAAAGTCATTTACACATATCTACCGATTTTTAATAATGATGGCTTAGTTTAATAAACCAACCGAGAGCTTAGTTTAATAAACAAACCCTAAGCATGGGTAACTCCCAAAAGAAAGAAGTCGATCTCCTGGAAATGTACATGGACTCCCAAAAACAGACATCCAGCTACAACTCCTCAGTCTGTGACGAGATCCACAGGAGAGTGTATGGTAACTTGACCACGGAGGAATCTGTGGTCACCGTCATTCAAGATAAGTTCTCCAACTACTCATTGACCACGGATAAATCTGTGGACATCGTCATTCAAGATAAGTTCTCCAGCTACTCAGACCTTTTCGCCAAGTGCTTCAACAGCACCATTCCAAGCAACATCTTCAACCAGCCTTACATCCTGCCATGGTACCAACAACTATTATGGACACTGCTGTTTGCTGTCATGATCCTGGTAGCGATTGTTGGAAATACCATTGTTATGTGGATAATTGTAGCCCACAGAA
Organism: Oedothorax gibbosus; assembly: GCA_019343175.1. NCBI lineage: Eukaryota > Metazoa > Arthropoda > Arachnida > Araneae > Linyphiidae > Oedothorax > Oedothorax gibbosus. The sequence goes on from JAFNEN010002424.1 coordinate 35,628, forward strand.
GAATGAGGACAGTGACCAACCTGTTCTTGCTGAACTTGGCCATCGCTGATTTTCTTCTAGCTAGTGGAAACGCGACTTTTAACTTTATTTTCATGCTGAACAGTCACTAGCCTTTCGGGGAAACGTTTTGTGTCGTCAGTAACTTTGTGGCTAACCTGACGGTGTCTACTTCTGTGTTCACCATTTTGGCCATGAGTCTGGATAGGTAAGTACTATTTTTTTTTAATATCCTACTAACCCCTCTCATTGAATTAAAAAATTTAATATTTTAGAATTTCTTAACCCTTATTCTCATAAAGTAGCATATATGCTACCTGGGGTTATCCCTTACTTTCTGTTTGTTAAGTGACTTCAGCGAGTATGTTGCTTTGTTATTTGTTAAAAGAACAGTATAGAAGCTTCGTTCAGAGTGAAAAAATGTACAAAGTTAAAATTATTTTTGTTTTAGAGGAAGGTAACTTGTTGGGTTGTTGTGTTTGTGCATCATGTCTCGTCGTCTGTACAAGGAAAGTTCATTGAATTATTTTTCATTTTATTATTTTTTTTACTTTGAAAAATATTTTTCACATTTCTTATGTTCTGTAGTTTTAAAAAAATGTTGTTGAATTACCAGAGTTTTTGGAAAAAATACAAGCTAAAAACTGAAGGTTGCATATATGCTACCTTTTATAAAACTCTAATTAATTACTGCACTAATTATTTTAGAAAGGTTATGACACTAAATAATCTTTATTTTAGCTGTAAAAAAACAGAAAAAAAATTGAAAATTAGAAAAATTAAACAAAAATCGATGATCATGAGAATAAGGGTTAAAAGTGTTTTTAGGATTTCATGAAATTTTTGTTGACTAAAAAGGGGTATACGCAGAGCAATATTGAAACAGATTATTTTTTAACTAAAAGCAAGTATACTTTTAGATTGATTAACCTAATAACGACGACTTTGTGAATACCATTAACACCTTCATTTTCGAATGAAAACATTAACTTTAAGTTTTTTAATTCTTTTCGTAACTTAATTTGTAGTACCTAAATTGTGCAGCACTGTTATGTTTCTTTTTCTAATATTTATTTATTTGGATAAACTTAAGAAGAAAGATAATTTTAGCGTGGCAAATTTTCTAGCCAACCGTCATTAGGGTTAATGTGTAGTTGGCCTTACCAATTTTGTTATAAATTTATTTTTTTTAAGCTTTGAATTGTATTTTTTTTATCACCGCAATATTGAAGTCAATTATTTTTAACTTTTCGCAAGTATATTTTTTTGGTCGACAAAATAAAAGAATCGTTCTAAAAATCGGTTTCGTTATTTTATCTCTTGCCAGGTATATTTATTTATTAGTTAAAATAATTAAACTGACAAATAAATGAAACATAACTTTGATCATTGCCAATTATTTTAATTCTTAAACTAGTTATTTTCTAATCGAATTACGTATTTTAAAATATACAAAAAAAAAATTAAAATTCGACTTTATTAAGTAATTAGATTTCTAAAGATACTATTAGTAGAGGTTCTATTAATAGATTTTCTACATATTAGTCTACAATATGTTTGGTCAATATTATTTTTGATTTTAGACGATAATAAAGTTATGCTAAGTAACAACGAACTCAACAAATTTCTAACACAAAAAATACATGCTTATTAAACGTTTAACTATTTTATCAGAGCATTCCTGAAGATTTTTGAAACATTCACAAAACAATAGTGTGTTTAACGAACAATAATATGTTTTAATAGAAATATATTTTAATAATTATTTCTATATATTATATATAAATGAAGAGGAAAGAACCGCTTTATTTATTAGGAGTAGTCCCTTAATTGTATCTGCTTGGCGGACATTGGCGACATGAAACCGGTTTTCCTTTCGGTTCTTCTTTCGCGGTACAAACGTGTGACTCGTGTCCGCTGTTTTCCTGGCGTAAATCAGGGTTGCCGCAAGAGAAAAACAAAGTGAGTAACCGATTTCCTCACACCAGTTTAGGCGATGACTCGCTTTCATCGCCAAAGAGCCTGATGAGGAAAGTTTACTACGAAATTAAGCGGTTTTTCCCCTGTACTCTTCAAATTATATTGCAAAGTAATTTATCTAAAATTATTTGCAGTTGATAAAATGTATGAATTGGAAGTTCTATAAACTACTTTACAAAGAAACAAATTTATCAAACATACCACATAAATTTCGAATCCTCTGTTTGTGGCTTATTCCAGGGAAATCATTCTAACCTAAGAGTAGAAAAAACACGTAAGCCGCTGTATTTATTCGATAACGTTCTCCTATATATGATTTATTCTGATGCTTCTTTATAAGGACCGAGGAAATATTCGTTGTTGTTTTTCTTCTCTACTAAGTACAGGGTTGTCCAGAAATAAGTTTCCCAACTCAGAGGCCTGTGCATGATGCTGTATTGTCAGATTGTGATAAAATTTGAGATACAGACATTTCAGACATGCGCTCTCGATTTATTACAAAAAAGAAATTAGTTCAAAAATTTGCCGATAGGTGCGCTGCAGATTCAAAAACACATTTTTACAGTAATTCTACATGATATCCGTGGTTCTCCACAATTTTTCCCATTTTATAGCTTTGTGTTCCACAGTGGATCGCAAGAAAGACCGCAAAATGCCGAACAATTGGATTCATGCCTTTTTTTTAGATTCAGCCTCAATTGTTCGGCATTTTGCGGTCTTGGCTGTGCCAAATCTCGCAGAATAAAGATGTAAGTAATATTTTAGAGAATATTTTGGCTGTTAGGTAGTGTGGTTAAAATTATTGCAATCTTATTTTAGACGACTTTTTCAAATAGTATTTCCCTTAATTTTGTTACTTTCGCCGAATAATAGCGATTTACTAAGATTGACACAAAACTTGTTTACTTATTAACTTAACTAAAAAAACTTAGCCCTAACCCCCCACCTCCTCCATAAGCCAAAAATCAAATCATAATCTATAAAAAAATATTTTAAAATTGTCTTTGGTGTAGAGTTTTCGATATATTGATTAATATTATTAATAAATAATCTACCACTTTGTGTATAAATTTGACTCACGTGATACCTAATTAAAAATCTATACTTGCTAAAAATTGCCCAGAAAATTCCTTTTGATGATCTGTATGACCCTTAACAATAGATTAATTAGTATTCATCAGTTTACATTTAAAAGATTTAAATTATATCTGCGACGTTATTTTTTTTATCAATCTATTAAAAATGTTGATAAACATGAAAATCATTCTTAATCTTTTACTTCCTTTTGATTCATTCTAATATTTTCACTAAATAACCACCTGAAAGAAAATTGGTCTGTAATACAGTCCCTGGACAAATTATTAGACGCACTGTGACCCATAGGGATACGTGACCCAATGCCTTTTCTCAGCATTGGAAAAGTTTTATAAGTTGAAAGTGGCATCACTTCTTTCCTTTCAGTCAGCCGGGCCACATGGTGAAAAAATCCAACTGAATCATTTCGTATATGTTAGCTATACGAAGAATAGAAATACCCAAAATCTTGCAGTGCGTCTAATTATTTGTCCAGGGACTGTATATATATTTTTTTATCTTAACATTCGAATTTTTGATTATTTCTCAATTTTTTTTATATAAATAGTCATAGGAACATTATTGTTTGATTTTGATGGATTTTTTTGTTTGAAATATGCTAATTTTATTTAAAATATGTTAAGATGTTTATTACCATCCGATTTCATTTTTTTGCAAGTTTGATAGTTAGCAGATGTTTCAATTCCGATTTAAACAGTTCGTTCTGTCGCCGAAATTGGACGGTCGCAAAAAAATAAAGTAAGCCTGCTATACTTATTTCAAGTTTTGTTGAATTTGAATATTTATCAGATTTGTCCTTTTTTTAGCTTCCACACTACGTTCATAACGTAAAAAGTGGAAGGTATTATAATCGTTCAGTCCGTCTGTCTGTATGTCTATCTGCCCGTCCGTCCCATAGCCCAAACTACAAATGCTACGGACAAGTGTGATACGTGAAAACATTCAGCCCAACGAAATTAGAATACATTGAAAATTCCAGAAAAGAATTCGAATTGTACATTAATTATTTAAAGAAAACTGCAAAATTTAATGCTCATTAAAAAACATAGGAAGCCATTTATATTAGAATTAAATCACCATTGCCATCGCAACAATCGCTCGAGAAACTTTAACTCTTCTAGACAATAAATAAAAATAAATTTACTTTTGCGACATCAATCAGTTTGAAATAACGTCGAATATATTACACTACGAGATTCTTTGTACGTTGATATGAAATATTTTAATTCTATTTAAAAGCAGGAATATTACATATATATTCTTGAATATAAATTAATTTTTGCAAACGATAAGTATACAACAATAATTATTGAATTTTCGAAATAAATGAATGAAACTAGCCAAATTTATCATGTAAATGTTAATATAGAATTAATGCTGTGTTTGCGCCTTTTTACCTGTTAAACATAACTGTTGTGTGGAAGCTGGTTAAGTGACAGATTCTGTTACAAACCTACTTGTTATTACTTGGCGACGTAGTACAAATCCTCAAATTAAGACCGGTAGCTGTATTAAAGCTGTTTGGTTCATTACTAAGAGTACACCTGTAAACACCGGGTATATAAATATGATATGCAAAACAATATTGGCATGGAAAAGTCATTCATAAATTGTTTGGTAAAAGCAAATACTATATTTGTGTACAAAACACTAGAATTACAAAAATATGATTTCAATTTTAGTTCATAAAATATAATGTTCAAAAGGAATTGTACATTGAAACTTCTTTGAAAATTATACAAATAGTTATTAGAATTTGTGTCAAATTTATATAGAATTTACTGATTGGAAGTCAAAAAAATCATACTTAAAAAATTTTTAGTCAAATACTAAAAAAACTTAGTCAAATACTATTGTTAAATTTACTAATACTAAAATTGTTAGTTGTCACACACACACAAAATAACAGTTTATACATTGCTTTAAAAAAAATTTCATTCATAATCCCAATTTTTATTTTTCACCTTGGAATAAAGTGTTTATAAACATTCCAAATTGAAAAAAAAAGTGTTAAAAAAGATAAATTAAGATTTCGCATATATAAGTTTTGTTTTTACAAAATACTTTCTACCAAAAGATACAAATATTTATTTTTAAAAACTAAAAATAACTATTTTTATTTTTATGAGCAAAGTTTGGTTTCGAAACTTTATTCTAAAGAAAAAATGTATCATGCTTTAAACAAAAGTGTGACTTTCTTGGTAAAGTAATTATGAACTTTAATTAAAAAAATAAGTTTAATTAATACTCTAGGGAAAACAAATCTACCGCTATATCGTCTCTTTTTACACACTATCAAATTTATTTTGTCTTTTTCATTGCGTCTTATACAATGCTTTTAATGGTCGTGGTAATTGAGCTTGTTCAAATACTTTTCACTTTAGTTGTATCACTTTTTGTAACAATTAGTGGGAGTTAAAGTTGGTACTTGTTAGTTGTTGCCACCAAGAAAATATTCGTTACACAGCTTTTCTTTAGTTTCTTAAGGTTACAAGTATCTCTACAAGTCATCATGTTTTTCTACAAGTCAATGTTGGAATATTTGCATCGTAAAATTTTGGTAAACCTGCCCCTTCACCATATTTTGTTTTTAATAGTGCTTTTGACGAGTAGAGGTTTAAAGAATTTTTGAACATGAACACATAGTTACATGCAGAGATGAACCAACGTTTAGTATAAGATAAAACTGTAAATGATGATATAACTGAATTTATGACATATTTATCTTAGGTTGAATGTGTTGTGAATCTTATTTAATTTAACTTCTATTAACTTCTGTTCGGCACCCCATTTTGAGCCCAATTTTGGGAAGTAAAACTTTTGCACATGATACTTCTCTTTGCACCCGAATCCTTCAAAATTACGAACTAAAACTAAAATTCTGTCAATCAAATTTCTCACCCAATAGTATAAATTCTTATATATTCTTTTATCCAATCCCTGCATCATAAAGGCGGACAAATTAATTCCCAGTGAGATTCGAACCGAACAAGACATCACTTTTGCTTCTATTCTCAAGCCAAAAGGACCTGTGATGGCCTGAACCACAATATCTTTATTCCTTATTGTTATGTAGTTTGTGCTGTGATTAGTGCAATTAAATGTCCTAAAAACCTTCTGATCATTCACCATTCTTCTCAACAACACCGGTCACCACGCCTCAAATGTAAGCATAGAAAGTTACTAATAGATAAAACAAAATTCCCAAACACAGCTCTAACGACAATAATACAATACCAACTAAACATAGATTCTTGTGAGTCTCATAAGAAGTATTGCTTTATAAACCAAACAGCCAGTGGACGCCTTCCACGCAACGGCTCATTCCACTAAAAGGCATGGTGGGAAACTTATCCCATTGGAAAACTAGCCCAGTCTCCTCTAATTACAAACTACAAAACATGCATACACAAATACATAGAATTACCAAAAATTAACAATGTTGCATACAAATCTGTTCAAAAAAAATGTATTAATTTAGGTCATTGTGGAATAGGGTCTCCAAGCTACCACAATGATATCAAAACATAAGTAAACAGTAATCCTTATACACTGCTCAAAGAATTAGGGAAATGTATGGTTTAAACCCTTTTACACCCAATGATTCCATTTGGAATCATCAACTTGTGATTTTTTTCTCACTTAATTTGAGCTCGTACTTATGTATCGTTAGATGGAAGAATCATGTATTTGAAAAATTAATAATGTTTGTTTTAATTAAACGAAAACATGAAAAAAAATGGCCGAAATAAAATTCACTCCCAAAAAATTTTATGAAACCAATTCACCCTAAATTCCTCCCGCTTGCATCTTATATGTTTAAAAATTGATTTTAATTTTTTTGTAACAAATAAATTTTTTTGAAAAAAAATAATTTATTCAAAATTTATGATTCCAATTATTTTCCTCTTAAATTTTAGTTAAAAAACTAAGATTTTTTCCTTGTTTTTTTACCATTTCTTCTGGATGCATAATGTATCTATTTCACAAATTTTAGATTTTTTAGAATAAAAAATAAAAACGTTGGAACTGAAAGAGTTAAAAAAGTACGCAAATGTGCTCCCTAATTGTTTTGAGCAGTGTATTTTTGGAATACCAAGAATGTTCAGAAAATAGACGTGTACTAACTAATCGGCATCGGGAAAAAGTTGTAGCATCTTTTTAGTTAAGGGTTGACGAAATTTTTGAAATTTCGAAAACCAAAATTAGAAAAATGACTCGAAAAGAAAAATAACCGATTTCCAAATATATGGTGAAACATTTCACCACAGCAGCGACAATGAACCATTATTTTGGTGAAGCCAGCACCACATGTTTAACAGTGTATAGACTTAATCAAACACAATATACGACACAGCTTTACTATCAAAAATACGGATCTAATCTATAAAATTTTATGTTTATTCCACAAATCTATGAATAAAAGTTCTGAAAGTCTTGTAAGATTCGATAAGTTTACCAACTCCTTCTCACAAATTCTGTTTATTCTTCAAAAGTTCTAAAAAAAAATGCTACACCGATTTCAGCCTAAAATATTTGTTTGATTTCGGTAGTGTATTTGAAAATTTCCATATTTTCCCTGCGCAGGTTGATAAAACTGTTTGAGAACAAACAGAGAGGGATTGAAGAATATCAAAAAGAGTTTCTAGGAAAACCACTTGTATCACAAAGAAAAATAAAAATAGTTAAATATTTCTTTGTCCCATCTCCTAGAATAGTAACTATGATGATTATGAAGATTTTTTTTTTAAATTAGGTTTTCAAATAATGACAAGAAAACAAAACATTTTCTATATAAAGGATTCAATGTCTGTGACTTTTGCACTCTTTATGTACAGCTATTAATACAAAGCAATAATAAAAAAAATCATTTCATATTTAAACGGGGATAACTATATTCTTAAAGCCATGGTTTTTGTAAGGATTGAAAACGCACGTCCAAAGCGTTAAAACACGCCCTGCTCATCGATATCGGCGTTTATCTTCGCTTTGGTGGTTTGTTAGAATTCACGTCTAGCGGTGCGTTCGCATCTAACGCATGCGCAGTTAGCGAAGGCCACCATTATCTCATTCGAATAGGTGGGAAACATCGGCCATTTCACACGTTTTGGACACTCTAATCAAACCACGACTGATTCGAGATTTTCGAAAGCTGAGATCAACGTTATTTTTGGTGCCGCCGTCACGTGATAATTAGGGCCAATCAGGAAAGCGGACAAATTCGGACGCACTGCTCAGCGTCCTATTTTGTGTTTCTTACACACCAGGGCTTTAGATGAGCAAACTAAATGTTTTCTGAGTATTCTGGCTTAGGTTTAGTTTGAATTATCGTCGCACTAGAGCTACACGAGGGCTATTGGCGACCGGGCGTCATATTTTAGAACCACAACCAAGTGACGAGCCGACACCTGGTTATGTTTCGATATTGATAATAATTACGAGGCGTAAATTGTGGATTTAGGCTCCACATGGAACTCATAATAGTACCTGGAAAAACGTACAAGCTACCTAAATGGAAATATTAAGAATGTTAAGTTACAAAAACAAAAAAAATGAATTGGTTGGGAAAATAAAAAATATGACCTTTTTATTATGATGATTTCAGGGCTAGGTGAAATGAAAATTGCTAAAGAAATTGAAACATCCCCATTTATGATAAACTATTATAAATCAAAAATATTTTCAAGGTCTATCAACTTCTGCCTCTGACATGGTAATTTATTATCCTTTTTAAAAAATTAACAATGGATTTTTTTAGTTACTATCTCTTTCGAAATGATAGCTTCCGTTGATAGATTGTTCTATTTAAATCGACCGTAAAGTTAATTAACTGTAGTAAAAAAATAATTACTCCTTATCTCCGCGTAACCTGTTTTCTGCTTGTATAAAATTCTAGACCTTCTATCCCATCTTTTTTGTTAAAACTTGAAAAAAAAATTGTGCTTCTCTTTTATTTTTTAATTAAGATATCTTTATACATATAAGTATCCTGATTCGTTAATACATAAAATATCTTTGTAACAAGGTTCTTCATGTACCTTAAATTTTTTTTTAATAAAATATACTTCTAAATAATAGAAATTTTTATAAACGTAAAGTATTTGGAGATCTGACGTTCACATTATATATAGGGTATTTATAGGGTATTATTATATATTTATTATTATATAGGGTTATATATATATATATATATATAATATAATATATATTATATATATATATATATTATATATATATATATATATATATATATATATATATAATATATATATATATATATATATATATATTATATATATATATATATATATATATATATATATATAGGGTATTTGTTTAAACGGGGGTCTCTTACCAGAAAGACATTTTATATTTGTTATTTAATTTTTTTTATCTCGCATTTACTCATATAGCTTCATGAATAAAGTACGTGAATGACTATGCCATTGCTACAATAAAACTGTACAAAATATAAACACTATATATATATATATATATAATATATATATATATATATATATATATATATATATATAATATATATATATATATATATATATATATATATATATATATATATATATATATATATTATTATATAATATATATATATATATATATATATATATATATATATATATATATATATATATATATATATATATATATATAATATATATATATAATTATATATATATAATATAAAACTTCTATGGATTGAAGTTAATTCAGATTGGTGGATGTCTTACCGAGTGATGAGAAAAGTAAATACTCCACGTCAATGAGAGAAAAAAGTTTCATTTATTTCTTGATTATATACGGCATCTTTAAATTAGCATGACACACGATGATAATAGATTATAATTACATATCGACAGACATTTTATCTGCGACCTTCTCTCTTCGACTACATCTGCGCAAGTGCTTACACGCACACCGCAAGAGGGGGTTACATGCTGTATAACGAAGGGGTCGCAGATAGGTGGTGCCACCTAGTGTTGCCTTCTGCTATCAACGATTATATATTTGTTACACACTCCCCCTCTGGTTTCGCCGACGTCCCGGCAAGGAACCAGCTTTAGATGTGCCTTTTCGAGGGCTCCCTCTTCCTCAAGGGTATTAAAAGGGAGTCGCCTCGGAGTCAGAACAGGGTCTTAAGGCAGAGACGTGATACACCCCCATAGAGACATCCGGTTCACCTGCGTTGGCCACCTCAAAAGTTGTTGGTGAGCGTTGGGTTACAATAACAAAGGGTCCGTCTCTACGGGGCATGGAATTTGGCAGTCTTTCCTTTTGATGAGTTGCTTGCCAAGTGTCTCTCAACCCATCCCTGTCTCCAGGGCTGAATTGAGGTCCTTGTTTTCGGTTCTTGTCCGCGTATTTCTTGCGCTCGTCTTGTTTCATTTCTACTCGGTCTTTTACCTGCTTGGTCATCTCAAAAAAACTCTTTAGGTATGGTGTTATTTCAACTGCAAAGTTGTTTTGTTGATCACACTTCTGAGGTCATGTTTTATGTCGTTCAGTAGTTCTTAGTTCTCGTCCGAACTGCAGGAATGCTGCTGTCTGGCCGGTAGTCTCACATCGGGAGGTGTTCATTGCGAATCGGATAGTGGCAACTTCTGTGACCAAGAGGTGTGGTCCTCTCCCACAAGCATGGCTAGACGAGGTTTCAAGTCCCTATTTTTCCTTTCCACAGGATTTGCTTGGGGGTGGTATAGGGGATTAACACTGATCCACTTCTAGAAGGAACACACTTGTTGCATGATTGAGCTTACGAATTTGCGAACCATTATCCGATATGCAGCGCCTAGGGAGACCATACCTCATAAAGACTTCTTCGATGAGGGTGGAAGCACATTCTTCTGCTGTTGCATTTCGCCAAAGCAAACATTTCCACCCATTCGTCGAGGCAGTTTCTACTATAAGGAATCCATTTCTTACCTTTGTGTTTCGGGCAAAGGTCCAAATAGGTCAATTGCGATTGTTTTCAAATCGTTGGGCGTATATAGGGGTTGTAATAATCCGGAGGTTTCTGGTTTGAGGGTTTGTATCTGTTCATTCATCACAGTTTTTCACATATTCTTGAAATGTACTTTCGCATTCCTGTGAAATAGTATCTTTTGATGATGCGATAGTATGTCCCTTCTGATCAATAATGTCCTGCTGTTGGGGCATCATGATATTCTTTCAAAACTCTTTCTCGTTCGTGAGCTGGGACTACGAGCTGTGCTTCTTCCTGATTCAGCATCGATGGCGTATCGATATAGCACACCTAGGTTCATGAGATAACCTCTCCTGGTCCAGTTTGAAAAGTCTACGCCTTTTGGATCAATTTCGAATGAAGCGAGATTTTCTTTTAATCTTCTCTTTTATTTGTTCGTCACGAATTTCTTTTGGGACTCCGACTTGGAATTCAATAGCAACCGTACATAGGCACACTCGTTCCCCTCTGGAGCATTGGGCGTGAAAGCAATCGGCCACAACTTT
>JAFNEN010002425.1:0-16008 GCA_019343175.1 Oedothorax gibbosus
GTTTGTGGAAAACGCTGTAATTGTCCATTATGTTTATCTTTGCCGAGGGATAGACTCCAGATTAACCCCCTTTCTTTAAAACAGGATTAGATTTATGTGATCATTTTCTTATTAAGTATAAAAATCAGAGGAAGGGTGTATACCAAAAAATCTATGTTTGTGTATTTGTATGTTTAGTTACTAAAGCTGTGCATCTTGAAATTTTAAGTGATTTAACATCTAATGCATTAATTGCCTGTCAAAAAAGATTTGTAAGTCGAATAGGACTACCCTCCCAGTTTCTTTCTGATAATGCGAAGAACTGCTGTGGGTGCTGCCTCAGAAATTAAAAGAGTTATTACTTTGTTTGACTAGGAGCCTGTAAGCAGCTATTTGTCTTCGCAGGGGTGTTGTGGGGTTTCATCCCTCCCCGTTCTCCCAATTTTGGTGGGCTTTGGGAGGCGGGAGTAAAGAGTTTCAAATATCATTTAAAGCGGGAACATAAGCTTACTTTTGAAGAATTTCTTACAATCACTTATCAGATAGAGTCAATGTTAAATAATCGTCCTTTAACTCCAATGTCATCAGATCCTAACGACTTTTCTGTGTTGACTGCCGGTCATTTTTTAATTGGTCGCCGTCTAAACTCCTTGCCCGAATTAGACGTAGCAGATCACGGCCTACTCAACTACTAAGGCCGAAGAAGCTTTCCCAAACAAGCTCGGGGACGGAAATGTTGACGTCATAGTTCCGAGTGACTTTGTTCCGAAGATGAAGACATCCTGTCTCGAAACCTGTTCGGAACCACTCGTTCACGGCTGACCACATTTTTAGAGTTCCGAATGCGTCCGAACTAGTTTCTCGATTTTCGGCACTGGGAACAGTGACGTCAAAATTTCCGTCTACTCTGCTGTTTGGGAGAGCTTCTCTGGCCTTGTTATTGAAGTTGGCCGTGAGCGGATACCCCAACTAATCGACTATCTCGATGGCAGTTGCTTACCAAATTGTCCCAAATCATCTGAGAAAATGGTCTCTTGATTATTTTAGTAACTTACAACAGAGGTCGAAATGGCATTTTGAAACGGAAAATGCTGTTCCAATCATGGTTGTTTTGTTAAGGGAAGATCTGGGAAGGAAGATCTAAGGAAGGTTAGGATCTGTTAAGGAAGATCTAAGGGAAGGTTAGGATCTGTTAAGGAAGATCTAAGGGAAGGTTTCCGCTCTGCTCTTGGAGGATAGGTCGAATATCGGGTGTAATACCGGGCAAGGATGGAAGGGTTCGCGTGGTGGAGGTTAAAACCGAGAAAGGTACTTACAAACGTAGTATTTCGAGTATTTGTATTTTGCCTAGTCAGGATAATAAATTGTAATTGTGTTGTGCTCGAGCTCTATTTTGAATGTTTCTTAATAACAATTGTTGTATTTTAAGGATTTCTCTTCATTGAAACCTTAGCATGTTTCAAGGCGGGGCGGAAGTGTAACCGCTTGGCTAAGTGAAACGAAATTAATTAAGAAAGAAGCGGTTGTATAAAAGCCTGTTGTTGTCAGTGATTCTGCCCTTTTTTACTATCTGTTTTTAACCTCTTGTATGTTTCGTCATGTGCAATATTTGATCTATTTTTTAATTCCTGTCAGTAACTTTTACCTATGTGTGTCTGCAACTTAAAATAAAGGGAATTGCTTTAGAGCTATTTTATGAGTCTTATTCTATTTACAACTATTATTGTTGAGAATTGGCATCAACAGTAATTTTATTCCTAAAAACCTATACTTTGAAAATAGTAAATTATTCTATAAGCTCTTTTGAAGTTCAGGGATTATTTTCTTGATAAAACTATTCTGTAAAAATTCTAATTTGCCTTCTGCGCCACATGCATTGATCAGATCCACGATAAAATAACTATAAAAAGAATGTTTAACTTTTTTTATTAAAATAGCTGCAATAAGATGCCAAAAGTAGCAACCTTTTTCACCGAAATAGTAATTCATCTTTTTTCCTTTCCCAACTTCTTTTTCATACCACTAGATTGTCGGCCACATATGTTCAAGTTGATGTAAAGAAAACTCTCCAAATGGTCGCTGTTACATGACTCGGGTCAAATCTGACCCGAGCCACGTGAGTAAATTCTATTTAATAACTCTCCCATTACCCTGTGGTAAATTTCTTTCCCGTGGAAGAATACAAAAAGTTGCGTAAGAGGTCAAAGCCCCACAAAATATAGGTACAATGCGGTTACCAAACTCTCATAGACCTCTTTGGCAAAGCGAGTGTAACCCGGTCTAACGCGGTTTAGGAACGGATGAAAACTCGAAATCTGCACTCCACTTTGCATTAAGATCAGTGAGTACTATACCTAATTCTCTAACAGAATCTCTAGGTTTAGACATTTATAACCTTATTTGGGTTGAAAATATTATACATTACTAATATATTTGCTAACTGCTTTTCTGTTGGTTGGTGTGGTTGAGCCCTCTCGCTTGATATCCGAACATGTCGAAGTCTCAAAAGTAGCTAAGCATTGAACAATAGAGTTGGTTCAAAGCTAAAACAATTAAACTGTGATTACACAATTTTTTTAAATAATAATTATAGCGGTACTACAAGTAGTTCGTTGGGTCTGGGACATATTCCCGACAGCGCTGAAACCCAATCGAAACCCGACTTTAGATATATCTTTTATTTATTCTTCGATTTTTTTCGAATTTCGAATATTTATTTTAAATAAGATATAAGCTGTTTTTTTTTTAAATGTTGTGCACTATTAAATATATGAACTCAGCGAACACTTAAAAAATAAACATAAACAATGGATTATTTAAAATACTCCGATTAATTATTTTTTTGATTTCCGTATAAAATGCATTTCGAAGATGACAACACCTTTTTTGAACCAAAAGTATTTTATGTTTACATATTAATAAAAGAAAAATCCCTCTTCCCAAATGCAAAATTATTAATGCTAAAATTAGTACTTAATTTGTCCTTAATTAAGCATTACGGCATTAATTTATTGATTTGTTCGGATTTCGTCCCTGTCAGAATTCTGATGGCCTGTCGAAATTTCGGCTGTCGCAATTCTGGCCAGTCGGGGATATGTCCGGAACCCACAATCGTTGTTATGCAGTACCAAGTTATAGCTGTCGTACACCTTAGATCCAACAACCATCCATTTTGTATTGTAAACGACATTTTTGGTTAAGTTAGTTAGGTTAGTTTGAATTATCGTCGCACTAGAGCTAAACGAGGGCTATTGGAGACGGGCGTCGTAATTTAGAACCACAGTCAGGTGACGAGCCGACACCTGAGTAGGCACCCAACGCAACCGTTAAGGGCGACATCGTACGCAGCATTGGGACTTTGGAGTATATTAAACGTGCACTCCCTCTACACGGGGTATTATTCGTCGGACATTTTTGGCTGCACGGGCCGTTTATAGGTCGGCAGTTATTTTGGCGATGCCCGGACCCGAACCTGGGACCTTCCGCATGCAAGGCCGACCGACTGGGCTCCCCAGCCCCCGACATTTTTGGTATATTCCGCGGCTGTTACTTCTTAGCATCTCAAATATTTTGATTACGGAACTGTCCACTTTATAGGTAGAGAACCTAAAGGAGACAGGGTTGCCAATCCCATGCTGTTTCGGAACTTTATCGGAAAGTGTTCGAAATTCCATCGGACGATGAGATTTCGATTACTACTCATCGGATTCTTATCGATTTCTTCTTGACTTTTGATCGGAATCTCATCGGAAAAACTCCTCATAGGCTGCTCTATCGAGCGGACATAACCGAGCAGTTTATCGGGCAATTTTCAACGAAAATCCGATATTCGAATTCTCATCGGCTCACCGGTGAACGATGAAAATTCGATTATCGGTCAATGAAAAATTGCTACTAGGGAATAATATCAAACCCGATGCAATTTTGAACTGTCCTTCAGTTGAGAAACTGTTTCTAAGCCTTAAAGAAATATGCGCCTGCAAAAGTAATGAATTGTCACGCATGGTAACTTTTGCCTAAACCAAAATCTTCCTTACCCTTTTTTAAAGTAGACTCTTCCACAATCAAAATATTTCAGATGCTAAGAAATGACAGGCGGATTATAGCTGAATTTTTATTATTATTTTTTAGAGGTAATTTTACTAAATAAGCAATTAACAAATTGTCAATAACGACTGTTTAAACACAGTCAAAGATAATAAAAGTAAAATAAGCTACCGATTTTTGTCTTTAAAATTATTAGCAGCTAATAAAAAAGGATAAATGCTAAAAAACAAAAAGTATTTTAAAGGGATATTTTATTAAAAATCAGTACAAAATCAAATTTTTACATAGGTATCAGATGTTTTTACAAATAAGTTTGGTTTACGTTTTACCCCCTTTCTTTAATGTAAAAAAAATAACTTGAAATGATTTTTATGCTTAATCACAGCCTCCTATAGTAAAATGCCAGTCAATTTGAAAACAACATCATTGGCTAGATGACAGTCAGTGTAGCGGTTGCGTCAGAACGAGCCAGTGAGTAACGCCATCTATGTTAAGATTGAAGATATTAAAATACCAATTTAATTCAAGCGAATGAAATATTACTAAAGTTCTAATCGGGAAAAAAAACTAGGTTCCTAAAGTAATATCATCAACAGCCGTTTCTACACTAGATTTATACATTTAGAAAAAAATCGAAAACACAGCACCCAGCTATAATTTAAACTTCTAAAAGCAAATCAACTTTTTCCCTTAAAATTCCCTTTCGTAAATTAATTAAATATTATTTATCATCTGCTCGTGATTTTTTTGTAGTTTCGAAGAATAATTAATATTTATTGATAACAAAAGTAATGAAACTACTCCGAACTGCATTAAAAATAACGAATGTAAATTAAAACTAAGCATAACTGCATGCAAAAGTATGCCTTGCCGCTTTCTTGGTAGATAATTAAGAATAATCAAAGAATCAAATTGTGCTACATTTTATGACGTCATTCTAAAAATGATTCATGAAAATATTATTTTGCTTCAAATATGTTTAAATAAATAAAGTTTCTCATGCCATTGTTGATTTGGGAACAGTGATTTAAATGACTCAAAATTGAATTTCAATGCTAATTCAATTGGAAATTCGCCGAAAGATAGTAGATTTATGTCCGTCCGGACGTAAGACAGACGGACAAAAAGTATGAAAGTTGGGTATCTGAGGCATAGCTTTCCAACAAAAAAGAATTTTTAAGATCCGATGGATAGAACCGATTTTGGAAGGGGGGTACGGACAGCACAGACGACAGACGGACATCAACCGTATGTCAATACCTACTTTTTCATTTTTTTTTAATTCTTTCGAATTAAAAAAAGAAAAGTAGGCTAAAAAGGAAAGTAGGATAATAAGATCATTTTTTTTACAAAGTTCAGAAAATTACCTCAGTCGATCTAGATTTATTTAAATCTTTCAATTTTTCAAAAAACTCCTTCATCTTCTGGCTTAGTTCAAGCATCTTGCTTCGCCCCGCAGCATTGAAAATTCATATAAAACTATATGGAACCTCAAATAGAGTATTTCAATTTACATCAGAACTAATCAAACATTTTCATTAGGTACAATATATATCTAAAAAAATATTTTTAAAAAATACAAAAAATTAAATTAATAAATCATTCAATAATTAATTCAGTCACGATAAATATAAAAAATAGTATTTGTTTGGTGCTTCTAATCCTCTAATAGCTATTTTTACAACAGTTTTTAGTGAACACAGATTGTTAAAAACGTTATGATAATTCACGAAGGAAAACTTATTATTTATTTCCCAATTTCCTGTTTCTACACACACTTTTCGTTTCGATATAGCATGCAAAAGTGTTACTAGGTTATACATTTTAAATGGTCTAACTATATATTCCAAATATTTTACAGTTTCAAAATTTATTATCAACCATAAATTTTGGTTGTTTCAAAAATGTATCTTTACAATGGCCCCTAGCATATACGAACACAGGATTCTTTTTAAAATATAAATTAATACAAACTATGTTATATAATATATACTTTAGAATAAGATAGAATAGAATACAGAAAGAACAGAAAAATTACTTAAATACATTCGACGTTCCACTTCTTGTTCTGCAGAAGTTCCAACTCGATCGCGATGGCGGCATTGGATAAAAATTTGCTTTGTTTGTATCTGTGAGATCGTGAGATCACCTTTAATTTTATTTTTCGCACGAGCATTTAAGAAATATTTTATATCACGTGACTTAACGGTCTCCATGGAGATTTGAGTTTTCTGTTTTCGAAAAAGTGACATTCCATGAAGATTTGTGTATGAAAAAGCTGCTTTTTTTTATCATTGTAAACATTTTGATGCTTAGTGAACCTGGGATTTAAGTGTTAAAAGTTTGAAACTACGTTGTATAAGTAGCAAGGAATAAAAGTTGTTTTGTTAACTAAGTGAAGACTAATTCCAGTAAGAAATCTTCACATCTGGCGTCCGTGACAGGACCTGGTAAGCGAAATAAAAATGTTTCAAGTAGTTAAAGGCTTTAAAAAAGATTTAGTGTACTTGTGCCAAGAGATTATCGGGTCCTTACCAACTAAAACTACTATTTTTGCACTGAAAGAAGAAATTTTGAACAGTGAAGAATACAAAGCAGATCCGGATTTCGTCACTACTGTATTCGAAGCAGCTGTTGCTGAAAGACAGCAAAAAGAGACGAAGAGAAAAAACGTCAAGACAAAAGGAAAAAGCGCCAAGACGAAGAAGAGAAAAAGCGCCAAGACGAAGAAGAGAAAAGGCGGCCAAGACGAAGAACGTCAAAGGCAACATCATGAATTATAGTTGGCCAGGATAAATGCCCGAAGAGCGTTAGATGCTCCAGATGAAAACTACAGAGTTAACAGGTAACGTTAAAAAGAAATTCAATTTATCAAAATTAGAATTACGACAATTTTCCGGAGATTTAAACGACTGGCTGCCATTTTTGGAGTCAATTCGAGCATGTACATAATGATTTAGATATTGCGCCAGAAAATGAGTTTCAATATTTGATACAATGTACTGTTAGCAAGTCGCGTGCTCGGGAGGTGGTTGAAAGTTTTCCGCCAACCGGCGCCAACTGCGAAAAAGCCATCAAATCTTTAAAATCTCGTTATGGTCGAAATGATTTATTAATTTAATTTTATGTTCGGGAACTGAACTGTTAAATTTGGTCATTCAAAATGCCGCGCGAAGCTCTGCTATAAATCTATGCGCACTTTACGATAATTTGGAGTCGCAGATTCGTGCACTAGAGATTCTTGGCGTAACAATGGATAAAAGCGCTGCTCTTCTTCACCCTTTAGTTGAGTCATGTTTACCTGAAGATATACTTAGGGCATGGCAAAGACAAAGGAGCTCAGATTTCAACCACAATGGTGACCCACAAGAAAGGCTTAATGGTTTGCTAAAATTTCTAAAATCTGAAGTGGAATCCGAGGAAAGGATTTGTTTGGCGATGCAAGGTTTTGGCTTGAACCAAAATAAAGGCACAATACTTGTATTAAAGGTAAAAAATTTGAACAGAGGGTAAAAAAGAATAACATGCCAATAGCTTCCGGTCTTTTCACAACCTCTCATACTCAGGAAACGAAAAAGATGTGTGTTTTCTGTGATAAAGCTCACTCGAGTGCAGACTGTTTTTCCGCGCAAAAAATGAGTTTATCTGAAAGACAAAGAATTCTAAGGGAAAAGAATTGTTGTTTTGCCTGCCTGGCACCTGGTCACCCTGTCCGAAGATGTCGTTCATTTCTGAGATGTTGTATTTGTGGGAAAAAACATGTACCCTTGATGTGTGAAACAAATGAATCAAGAAAAATTGAAGAAAAGAAAACAGACGAAAAGGAAATCGTTAACGAGGTAAACATGGCTAACATAAGTACGGGTCCTAAAGTGTTCTTACAAACTCTCAAATGCAAGCTTATTTCAGATAAAAAGGAAGCTGTCGTGAGAATAGTTCTGGACACCGGCTCTCAAAATTCTTATATTGTGAAAAATCTTGCTGAAGATATGGGATACACACCTGTAAAGAAAGAGACTCTAATACACTCTCTCTTTGGCGGAGTTAAAACTGAAGAATTTGTTCATACAGGCTACAGAATCAGGTTGAGAAATATGCAGAACAATTTCGCGTGCAACTTTGAAGCGTTAGATCAAACTACAATTTGCAATGATATCTCACCTGTGAATTCAGGGCCATGGATAAAAGAGCTTCAAAATATGGATATAACTTTAAGTGATGTTGGAGAAAAGCCACAATCCGTACAAGTTCTTATAAGAGCTGACCTTTTTGGAAAGATTTTGACCGCTCAGAGGAGGGTCTTGTCAAGCGGATTGGTAGCTATTGAAACTTTACTTGGTTGGAATCTCTTAGGAAAAGTTCCTGTAAAAGAAGTAACTTCAAGCAATGCTATGCTCGTGACATCACTTTTCGTTAAGGAGTTTGACATTTCAGACTATTGGAAACTCGATTCCATTGGGATCCGGGATCCTATTGAAAAGCTCTCTAAGAAAGAGCAAGAAGATTTGACTAAAGAACATTTCCTTCAAACTGTTAGGTACAATGAGGATAATCGCTATGAAGTTCACTTGCCTTGGTTGGATAACAGTTTGCCTTAGCTGACAATCTTGAACAAGCTAAAAGAAGATTAGAAACTACGACCAAGAAGCTATTTCAAGAAAATTTATATGGCAGCTATGAGCAAATATTTTCAGATTGGCTTCGCGAAGGGATTATCGAAGAAGTGCCAATTGAAGAAATGGCTTTGTCTACAAATTACCTACCTCATAGGCCTGTTATCAAAGCTAGTAAAACTACACCTATTCGACCGGTTTTTGATGCTTCTGCTAGAGTAAAGGGTTATCCTTCGCTAAATGACTCTCTACATAGTGGTCCGAGCTTGATTGAGCTCATACCTGATATTTTATTACGGTTTTGAGAGAAAAAGATTGGTGTGATTGCAGATATAAGGAAAGCTTTTCTGCAAATCAGTCTTAGTAGAGAAGACAGAGATTACTTAAGATTTCTATGGTGGACTGATAAATCTTGTGAAAATTATAAGTTTTTCCGCCATGCCAGAGTAGTTTTTGGTGTTCGCAGCAGTCCGTTCCAATTAGGAGCTGTATTGAAGTATCACATTGAAAAAAATATCGCTGTTGACCCTTTCGTTACTAGGTGTCTTTTAGAGAGTTTCTATGTCGATAATCTTGTAGCTAGTGTCAATGATGAAACAGAGCTGGAGCGATTGATAAATGTTTCTAATAATCTATTGAAGACAGTAGGTTTTGTTCTAAGAGATTGGGAGTATTCAATAACAGAAACCGGAGCCGCCTCTAATAAAACGGAATTGTTAGGTCTTTAATGGGATAAAACTGAAGACAGTTTTTCTCTAAACGTCAGTTGGTTGGAAAAAGTAAATGTTGATAACGTTACTAAACGTACTATGTTGTCAGTAGCTCACAAAGTGTTTGACCCATTCGGATTCGCTTCTCCAGTAATGCTCTGCCCTAAGCGCATGCTTCAAAAAGCCTGGAAATTATCGTTAGGATGAGACGACGAAATCACCGGAACCCTTCGAGAAGAATTTGTACTTTGGTTTAAGGAGCTTAAAGGAATTGGAGAAAGTTACCATTCCCCGCTGGATAAACGTTACTTCAGAAAATCTTGAAAATTTTTCGATTCATACCTTTTGTGACGCAAGCAAGGACGCTTATGCCGCCGTTGTTTATCTTGTACAAGAAGATTGCAAAAAAGTGCATTTTTTAACCTCGAGGTCCCGTATATCTCCTTCAAAAGTTGCAACAATACCTAGATTGGAGCTTCTTGCTGCATTGGTGGGGGCAAGGTTGACGAAATCTGTGATAGATGCTCTCGGCTGGACAGATATTAAATGTTTTTATTGGAGTGATTCTACAACTGTTCTTACCTGGATCACGAAGCATGAAAATTGATCAATTTTCGTGAATAACCGGGTTCAGGAAATTCGTAGGATTACTGTAGCTTCCTCATGGCGTCATATACCTGGAGTTGAAAACCCTGCAGACTTGCCCTCCCGAGGATGTAAAGCAAGTGTTTTAGTGAAAAGTAGATGGTGGGAGGGGCCAAAATTGTTAAACTTTATGAAGACCAAGAAGCACACATTGATTTTGAGCTTGATGAAGAGGAAATAATAAAAGAAAAGAAGAAAAGCTCGGTTTCGGCCTTGATTTCCATCAAGCAGAATTCGTCTACCGGATGGTTTTATGAGCGTTTCTCAAAATACCAATCAATTGTGAAATTAGTGGGGTGGATTTTGAGATTTGTTACAAACTGTAGAAGCGATGTTCACCTCAGGACAAAGGGATCTCTGGATACTGAAGAATGTAGAGAAGCTGAAAAACGGGTTATAAAATTGATTCAAGCAGAATCTCTCGTTAACGGACATGATGAAAAGCTCGAATCGCTGAGCGTGCATAAGGATGCTGATGGTATAATACGGCTGAAAACGAAAATTGTTTTGATCGAGGATACAGAGGAATTCAGAGAACCAGCTATTCTCCCATCCAATCACGAAGTTGTTAAAAGGTTAATACTTTCCCATCACATCGAAAATAGTCATGCTGGAACTCAAAATCTTCTGAATATTTTGAGAGAGAATTTTTGGATTTTGAATGGAAGAAAAACAGTGAGATCAGCTATCTCAAGATGTATCCCATGCAAAATATTTTCTTCTAAAGGTTGTGATGCTGTATCCGCTTCTTTGCACGAAGATCGAATACGACAAGCCAACGCGTTCGAGATTTGTGGAACTGATTTAGCAGGCCCTCTATTTGTGAAAGACGGAAAGAAGGCTTGGGTCTGTATCTTTACGTGCGCCGTTTATAGAGCAGTTCACTTAGAGCTTGTGACATCACTATCAACCGAAAGCTTTATGTTAGCTCTAAGAAGAATTATAGCTCGGAGAGGCAGGTGTGAAACAATATATTGCGATAATGGAACCAATTTTGTCGGAGCTTCCAACTTGCTTAAAAGTTTAGACTGGAACCACATCTGCAGTGATAATGTTCTTCATCCAATTAAATGGAAGTTTAACCCCCCTTCCTTCACCCTGGTGGGGAGGATGGTGGGAGCGGCTCATAAGTATTCTAAAGGGTCTTTTGAGAAGAATACTAGGAAGAGCAAGTTTAACTCATGAAGAATTAATAACCGTTCTTTGCGATTGCGAATCTGTTATAAACTCTCTTCCCTTAACCTACATAGATGAATGTGATTCAGAATTTGTTCCTCTTACACCTGCCATGTTTCTTCAGGACATCAAGCTATCGGGGGTTCCTGACTGTGATACTGCTGATCATAAAAGTCTCAACAAGCGCGTCAAATTCAGAGTAGCTTTGCAGGAAAACATCAGAAAAAGGTTTCGGTCTGAATATCTTGGATCATTGATACGAAGGTCTGAAAAAGTTAAAACCTCGAAGATAAATGTGGGGGATATAGTGCTCATAAAAAGTGATAACACTAATCGCATCGACTGGCCTCTGGGAAAAGTGACGGAAGTTCTACCAGGAAAAGATGGAGTTTGTCGAGTCTTCAAACTCAAATAGTCGCGTGGAGAGATTCTGCGTCCAATTCAGCGCGTCTACCCTTTGGAAATTTCTGCGAGCGATTCACCATTTCCACTGGATGAAGATACGTTACATACAAAAATAGTCTCTACCAAGAAAACTGACCTTAAGTGTTCAAGCAAAGACAAGAAAAGTCGAACTGTCAAAATCCCTGAGAGGCTGGATCTCTAGTGTAGAGTTGAGTCTTGGAACTTCTACTACTCAAGGTGGGAGGATGTGAGATCGTAAAATCACCTTTAAATTTAGCTTCCACACTACGTTTATAACGTAAAAAGTGGAAGGTATTATAATCGTTCAGACCGTCCGTCTCACAGACAAGTAGGATACGTCATTTTGAAGCAAAAAATCAGATTAGGCTACATTCCAAATTTCATTAAAAATTTTAATTAGATGTTTGTTTAAAATTTAAATAACTAAAATTTTAATCTACATTGAAATAACATGCAAATTCCATTTTTATTCAATATTTCACTGTTGCCATTTCGTTAAACGTACGAGAAACTTTAGTTAAAATAAAATTAAAAAAAATTGAAAAATATTTATTTATGCGATATAATTCAGTTTGGATTGTTGTAATATCACAATAGAGTTCTTTTGATGGTTTATTATATATGTATGAAGAAAGATTCATAGATAATTCTAACTTGGCATAAAAAATAGGCAAAGTTTCGCTTTTATTTTTAAAGCATCAATTGCACTAATTATATATTTTTCGAACTGTAAATTAATTTAACAAACGATAAATAACTGAATTTTCGAAAGAAATGTAAATGGGAAATTGTGGCGACACAAAGATATTTATTAAAAAAAGATTACCTTATTATTTTTCGAACTTCAAACAAATTAAGCAAAAGATAAAGTCTAATTATTAAATCTGAGAAAGAAGATTAATGAAAATAATTAATTTTTTCGTTTAAATGTTTAAAATTACAACTAGCTAAAGGCTCTGTTTGGCGAATTTCTTTCTGAAGTGTATAAATCGTTTGTTTCCTGTTGAGCACAAATGTTTTGTGGAAGCGGTTTAAGTGACAGATTCTGTAACAAACCTACTTGTTTATTCATATTTTCACTGTTGCCATCCACAAGTCCCACAGACAAGTGGGATACGTCATTTTGAAGCAAAAAATCAGATTAAGCTACATTCCAAATTTCATTAAAAAATTTAAATTAGAAGTTTATTTAAAATTTAAATAACTAACAATTTAATCTACATTGAAATAACATGCAACTTCCATTTTTATTCAATATTTTTACTGTTGCCATTTCGTTAAACGTACGAGAAACTTTAGTTAAAATAAAAATAAAAAAATGAAAAAATATTTATTTATGCGATATAATTCAGTTTGGATTGTTGTAATATCACAATAGAGTTATTTTCATGGTTTATTATATATGTATGAAGAAAGATTCATAGATAATTCTAACTTGGCATAAAAAATAGGCAAAGTTTCGCTTTTATTTTCAAAGCATCAATTGCACTAATTATATATTTTTCGAACTGTAAATTAATTTAACAAACGATAAATAACTGAATTTTCGAAAGAAATGTAAATGGTAAATTGTGGCGACACAAAGATATTTATTAAAAAAGATTACCTTATTGTTTTTCGAACTTCAAACAAATTAAGCAAACGATAAAGTCTAATTATTAAATCTGAGAAAGAAGATTAATGAAAATAATTAATTTTATCGTTTAAATGTTTAAAATTACAACTAGCTAAAGGCTCTGTTTGGCGAATTTCTTTCTGAAGTGTATAAATCGTTTGTTTCCTGTTGAGCACAAATGTTGTGTGGAAGCGGTTTAAGTGACAGATTCTGTAACAAACCTACTTTTTATCATTGTAAATATTTTGATGCTTGGTGAACCTGGGGTTTAAGTGTTAAAAGTTTGTGAAACTACGTTGTATAAGTAGCGAGGAATAAAAGTTGTTTTGTTAACTAAGTGAAGACTAATTCCAGTAAGAAATCTTCACAGTATCGCTTTCGCTTTCAATGAGGATGTAATACGGTCCAATCTTGTATCACATCGCGTGAAAATAGTTCATAAAAGATTATTGTTATATTATCTAATAAAATATAAAAAGGTCCCGAAATATGTTTTTTCCGAATTAGACTTTGCCATTTAAGTAAAATATCTAAAAAATTGAAAACGAATATATATAAACGAAAACAAAAATTATGTTATTTTGTAAGTGTGTTTTGTAAGTGTGTTTTTGTACAATGTTACAGTTTATAGTACTGTATTTGTGCGTCATGACTGTAAAGCAATGCATTTACAGTACAAATAATCCAAAATAACTGTAAAATATTAGGTTTTTTTTACAGTGTATGGTTTCAAAAATTTCTAGTATGATTTCATACCGGTTTTAGAATTTCCGGTATGTTCATGCTGTGGTTCTGGTATGATTTATACTTGTTCCGGTATGATTTTGATACCGGTATTTGGAATTTTTTCCAATAGGGAATACATGGCTTCTTTAAAAAAAAAAGGAGGGGGTGGGGATCAAAAAATTATAACATTAAAAATACATCCTATTATAATTTTATGGAGGAATAAAGTATTTTGCATCAGTAAAGGAATATTTCATAATAAGAGTATTTAAGTAATGAAATTTTAAAGGTACTTTATTTAAAACTAAATGTGAAAAATTAACTTTTTAAAGTATATTACTACAACAAATGTGCAATCACTTATAATTTAATAATAAAAGGTGAGAGTAAGAAAACACAAAATGAATACAAATAATGTTTTTATCGTATTTAAACGTAAAATGCATTCATTTCATTTTCTTTTAATATTTTATATGCAAATAATTTAAATTGGCTTGCTTCAGGTGAAGTATTTCCTTCCAGTTTTCATTCCTGAGCTTCCCCGATTTCATTCGGTGAATGGTGGTATGACACGATAAGCTCCGCCTACCACATTGATTAACCAAACGCGACCATATTTTCTTTCCTGTGGAACTATTGCCTCCCAAGACGAGAAACATGCCCTTCCTCTATAATGTTGTAAAAGTGTTGTAACCTCAAATGTTTAAAGTGTTCTATAAAGTGTTTAAAATCTGGATGTACTCTTAAATTTAGATCGAAACACAATCAAAACACATTTCCTATCCTTGGAACTTTCAACGACACAATTTTTTTCGAAGACAACACAATCCCAACACATTCAAAACACTTTTTCTTAAAAGTGTTCATTATTATGTTCATTTAGTGTTGCAAAAGTGTTTTACTTATTTGCAGTGGAGACTTTCTGTGAAAAGTTGCTTTTGAATCGCCTAGGGTAGATTGGTAAGATGCTCCATTTGCGAAAACATTTCAACTCCTTCTGAATTCTGAAAGTATGAAAATAATACATAAAGCTACCATCAGCTAACATTCAACAAATTCCGTTAAAAAATTTGCAGGCCAGTTGCCGTGAAATAAATGTAATAAAAAGTTGCTTCTTCAGTCACTGTACGCTTTTAGTTGCTTCTTTTAAAATTTGAAGGTCCATTGTTTAGCCACGAGTCATGTTCATTCCTGAAACATCAGTATTTATTGATTCCGTATGGTTGGTGGTGGACCATGTGCTTTGGAACAATAGAATGTACGTGAAAAAGGTTCCAAGTGCACTAAAGATAAAGCTTCTTCTGATGGGCACAATCTTCCACAGAGTGAGGCCAAGACCTCCTTCTCCAGTCATCGATATGAATCTCTGTAGCTGGAATGCCGAATCCAAAGAATCCGGCGACAGAGATTTGATCTCTTTCGAGACTATCTGCGAAGCCTCGCTGATTGAAGAGGCCGACACTGACATCGCCGCGAAAGATTGAAGCGTCATCATGAAAAAGATGGTGGAATGGGCGAGTTCTTTGGTGCTGATTTCGTTATTAGCAGGGTAAAGAATCAGAGCTAGCACGTAATACATGGTCCCAGCACTGTACAGAGTGTGGCAGAACAACGGAAAAGACATCGTATGGTCCATGCCCTCGACCATGTTTGAGATTCTTGTGTAGGATTGCATCAGGTGGTTCAATTTCAGCCCGCGTCTTGAGGATATCATATCCGAAAAATGGAGAATTTTGAATCTCATATGTTGACAGACTGACACATACAATATTGAAAAAGTGTTGATGGGCACAACTATATATATCGTTAAAGTAAATGCATATGCTTGTTTAATGATACTAGCATATGGTTCTTGAACACTGAATCCAAGTATCTTATATTCTGATGGTGTTTCTTTTCTTACCACGTCGCTGTAGTACACGAGTACTTGCATGGCAATGTATGCTATGGTAAAAGCATAGATCCATAATTTTGTAGCTTTTTTGACGTGAACCCTTCTCAGGGAGTCAACAATATCTTTAAACTGATCCAACCTCGAGCACAGTACCCAACGATAAACTAGCATAGTCAT
>JAFNEN010002426.1:0-15859 GCA_019343175.1 Oedothorax gibbosus
TTGGGTTTTTTTAAAAAGGTTTGTTAAAAAAAGAAAAAAAAGATGGGATGGAAAAGAAATTGCACCAAACTTTAGTCAATCAATTTTTTTACAATTTTTAACATACTTAGACAACCTCTAGAAAGGAGCACCAAAGTAGAGCTACGCAAAAGGAAGAATTTTTATGTAAGTTTTTAAGGTATCCAGATGATAATGACCTTTAATGAAATCGGTTTTAAAATAGTTTTGTATAATAAACTGGCATTAAAAAAAATAGTAAAATACCTATGTTCTGGGTATGCTCTTTTGAGCTACTTTAGTTTACTATAAATCTTCGTAAAAATTACAAATAATTTTTCAAATGTGTTAAATCTTTTTTAAAAATATTTGGAAAATTTGCCCCTTCACTTTTTGGCAGTCTGGAAAAAATTTACCCTATACGGAGCACGTTTTTTCCAGCTCAACATGCTTGCATTCAACCACTTGCTGGCAAAGTATATTTACTTTTGGAAAAGTAGTAATGCTAATTTGTAGATAAGCATGTGAGGAAGACGCTATGACATCTTGTTTACTACAAAATAAATAAATGTAAAAAATATACAATCAAAAAGAAGAAAACATGGAAAACTAGCCCCGGTCTCCCCTACTGTTTAAAACGAGTGAAATAATGTCGCGGGTATTAAAGAGTTGCAGACATTATTTTATATAATTACGTGAAAAAAATCAAATCTCTCTGGTTAAAAAATAATTAACTAGCAAATATTTTTACGTAAAGCAAATTACATCAATAAACCTCTGGAACCTACAAAAGGCAAATTTATTTTTCAGCTCACAATTATTTTTTTTAATACAATGGGGTTGTTTCACGTAGTGAATGGCAACAGCTCCAGATGTCTTGTTTACATTTTTTTGTCTAGAATTACTTTTGTTTTGGTATTCGAAAATAAGTTTTCTGAGAATATTTTACTTTTTAAGTTTTTTTAAAATGCCAACTTGCTGTTCTATTGGTTGTTTTAATTATTTGTTAAAGAAAGCTTGCATCAAAAGAAAAATTTCTTTTCATATACATATATTGGTCATTTTGAGAGTGAAAACCGAACAACGAATGAAATCGCAGGATGTCTACAACTGAAAACAAGAGCGTTACATCCATCTTCCCATTCTAACATATTTTTTAAAGTCGCACATTTGAACATGGATTCTGATAAGGATAGGGTAGGGTTGATACATATATATTCCGGCTTGTGTGCTTGATCAGAGACCCGCTTATAAACCTTCGTCAAGTAAGACAGACACAGAAAGAATTTTTACTGTCACAGAGAGAGAAATTACACCCAGGGCAAAGGCGGGAATCGAACCCGCACCCGGTACAGTGCGCAGACTGTTAGCGGAGGCAGCTATCTTAACCACTCGGCCACCCGGGCCCCATTCTGATAAGGATTTTTATAAACAATTTGAAAGATTTAGCTTCCACGAAAGATAAAAATAGTGGCTATAACGATGTCGCTTCAAATATGCTTCCGGAAAAATTAACACAAGTTTCTACAGGACACAGGACATTTTTGGCTGCATGGGACGTTTATAGGTCGGCAGTTATTTTGACGATGCCCGGACCCGAATCTGGGACCTATCGCATGCAAGGCGAACGCCTTTACCGACTGGGCTCCCCAGCCCTGTCGAGTGGTCGAATATGGAGTTTAATGGTCATCACATTTTGGGCATTTTCGGTGTAGGAAGGCAAATAGAAACTGTTCATTATATCACAGCTATTCTGGCAATTTAAACAGGGCCTATGGGAATGCCCTCTAACTTCTAGAAGGGCCTGGATACAATCGTACTTCTTTTTTAAAATTAATGCTGATAACAGAATGGGAGGAATTATAATATACCGATGGAGTGCTGACCAGTGGAGAAGGGATCAATTGGTATAAAATAATGTTTGCATAAAAAACAATCACCGTTATTAAGGGTACATACGTGCAACGCCGGGTTTATAAAGCTAGTTCATTATATAAATAAAGATGAAATATGCCAAAAAATAAACAATGTTTTAAATGTCGTGTCAAAAGTATAGAAATCTCAACTAAACTTAAATGTATTTTACCTTAGCAATAGGTATTTTTTACTTGAGGGCGAATGAGCCCGACCACCGCAATATTTATTGTGTTATTGAGTTAAATGTATTATTAAGTTATTATTGTAAATTAAAGAAATATTCGAACCAATTTTCAAAAAGTGGGATTGTAAGAGACACTTAAGTCAGCTTACATTTATCATATAAAAAACAGTTTGTAAAAATATTTAATACAGCCGGAGAAATGTGGATTTATGAAATATTTTTGTTTCCTATTGGATTAACACAGCGGCACTTTAGAACTAGCTTAAGGCCGTGTTTGGCGATTTTCTTTCTAAGATGTTAAATGGTGGGGGAAGCGGTTTCTAAGTAACATTTACAAAAACCTACTTGTTTAGGTTCAGGTATTTCAATATTAAAATTTAATTCTGTTATACTGTCCAAAAGATATATTTCTTAAGTATTTCATGCTTGGGCCAAACTTACACCAATTGACTCTAATCGCGTGCGAATCTTAGCCTACTTTGGCAAAAATGGGAAAATAGGCATTGATATGATGAAGATATCCGCCAAAAAATCCGCGTTCCAAAATTGGTTCTTCCAAAATTCGTCATATCTTAAAAATACTTTTTGTTGTTGAAAAAGTATGACATCAGATACTGTGAGGCAAGAAATTAACGATTAAATTAACTATTTTATTAACAAATATTAAGATTTTATCTACGCAGTACAGAATCAAAACGAGGGTGCCGCAGCACACCTCTCTAGACAGTTTTCGAATGTTCTGCCGCATGTCGTTGCGAAATTCAAGTGTGGACACCGCCACTGTGACGTAATCAGTTTGCGACCTTTCAATGGACGGCTGTGTCGTGGCTCCCTCTGTTGATATGGGAATCAAACCATTCCCACACTGGGGCCCATCCTGGAGGGTTCATCGCCCCGATTAAAATTTCCTCCGCCCTTCGAAATCTAAAAAATAAAAAAAAAAAAACAGCAGAAAAAAACACAAAAAAATTTGTACAATTTTTGGGAAACTTTCCAGTCTAAAACCCAATGCTTTCATGAAATAGCTGGGTTGTGGTCACTTTCCCGGCCCCTTCATGATACCTATTTTCGAAAACCTGGGAAAAAACGATCTTTTGGGTTTTTCTGCAGTTTTTTTTATACGGCCCAAAAAAATTTAAGGCCTAAATTTTCAAACCGGTCCAGTTTGGTCGGGGGCACCCCCAAACCATTTTGGGTTTTTCTGAAATGCCCGAGGTTTTTTTTTTCGTTTAGGTTGTACTGCTGCCTATTTTTTTCCTGCTGCGAAAGGATTTTTGTTTTGGCCCCCTTCCGATTTGTCTTTTTTCCTCTTTTCTTTTTTGTTGATTACTCGTTTTCAGAAGTTTTTAATTTGAGTTTTCCCTGTTCTTCATTTCTTTTCCGGTTAAAATTTAAAAAAAGGGCGAAAATTTTTGCTTTTGAAATTTTGTACTGTTGAGAATTCTTTTTTTCTCCTGGGGAAAATTTTTGTCCCCAATGGTTTGGGTCATCATTTTGATAATTGGCAACACGGGAGTTAATGTTTGTGATAGGGCTCAACTTGCCCCGTTTCCCTGTGTACCCCCCTTGTCTTTTCCCGCCCAAATTTTCGATCCCTTTGGGTTCTTAACAAAATCTTAAATTTTTCCTCTTAAAACTTGCCGTTTCCTCGAATTTTGAGCCGACTAGGAAATTTTTTAAAAATTTTTTTTTGGGTTTAAAAAGATAGCTAGCATTTCCCCAAATCGTAACTTCCATCCCCTTTTTTTTTTTGGGGGGGGGTCTTTTTCCCAGTAGGGGGTTTTGGTGCATAAAATTTTTCTTCTTTTTTTCGAAAAGAACAGCCCCAAAACCCCTTAAAAAGCTTTGCACTGTATGAAATTTTCCCCAAAACTTTACCAGGTTTTAAAAATAGTAGAACGGGGTTTTTTGGGGTTGGGTTTTTTTGGGGTTTTTTTGAAGGTTTCCCCTTTTTTTTTTCCCAAAAGGGAAATTTTTTACGTTGTCTCGCAGTAGATCCCCCCAAAAGGGGCGGGCGATGGGGGCGTACCCTTTTTATAAATTTTTTTGAAGTACCCGGGGAAGGCCCTTTTAAAAAAGATTTTGGCCCCTTTGGGGGTTTTAAATTTTGGGGGAAATTTTTTTAGAGCTAGAAACTTTGAGGGGGGGGCTGCAAACCTTTTTATTCTCTTTTTATTTATCCCAAAAAAATTCCCCCTTTTTGGTTTTGGGGGAATTTAAAAATTTTTTTAGGTTTTTTTTTCCCCCCCATTTTTGTTTTCCCCCTGAAGTACTTTCTTAAAATTTTTCCCCAAACCCTTTTTCTTCCGTTGTGATTGGGACGATCAAGTTTTTCCACGTAGATAGCAAAGGGGTTCCCTCGGGTAGTTTAAATCCCTTAAAAAGGGGTTTTTTGTATCCCGGGGGGAAAAAACCCCTTTTAGAACACGCCCCAAAAGGGGGAAACCCCTCAAAAAATTTCCCAATGCCCCGTGGGGTTTTAAAAGGCCCCTATACTTTTTACTCCTTGGGGTAAAAATTTTTTCAAGTAAAAAAAACCATTTTTTTAACCCCCAAAAAGGAAAAAATTTTTTCCCCCCCCTGTAGTTTAAAATTCATTTTAAATTTTTAAAACCCCCCAAGGGGAAACCCAAAATTTTAAAATATTTTTTTGTTCAGCGGGGGGAAGTCTAAAAAAAATCGATACCCTTTGCCTTTTGCGTTTAAAAACTTTGGGACATGCAAATTTGAGTCGCTTTTTTATTATTCCATCTTCCACCTTTTTTGATTTGGTCAAAACTTTTTCTTTTAGCTGTGACAGTCACGATTCGAAGAATTTTGGGATTTGCTGACAATTTTATTTTCATTGACAAGTTTTGTCTTTTTTTTTGGGTTTTAAGTTTTGACAAATTTTGAGTAGCTTTTTTTTATTCCCTTTTTTCATGAGTCCGTGTCGGGTTTTAATTCTTAAAAGTTGGGTTTGCAAGTGTTTGATCTTGGCTTCCTTTTTTCGGTTTTGATGATTTTTTGGTTTCTTTTGTTTTTGATGGTTTGTAGGATGACAGAAAGTGAGGCTGGTGTTTTTCTTCCCCCAAAAAAAAGGGAAAAACTTGAGGGTTTTCTGACGATAAAGTCAGCCCGTTCCTTTTGAGGAAATGGGGCCAATGTCGTTGTGTCCCTTTTGAAAGATCTTTTTTTTCTTGCAAACCTTCGAGGGTTTCATTCAACCCCAAAATTTTTGTTATTCGTTTATATTGATTGGTTTTTTCGGTTTTTGATTTTTTTAAACTAAGAAAGGGATTGGAATTACTCCTTGCCTTTTGGTTTGGAAGGGTCAGGGTTGAATTTGTGTTTATTTTATGCTTTGGAAATATGAAAAAATTTAGCTTTCTTACCCCAAAAATGTATCCCCTTTTCATTTAAAAAATTTTTAATTTATTCAAACTTATTTCCCAAAAAAAATTGAACCAAACACCTTTACCAATATTTTAGAAGAATTTTTAGTTTCAACGTTATATTCAAGAAAAAAACCAATTGGTTTATATTAGGGGTTAAAAGGGTTTTTATTTCCCCCCGTTTTTTTCTTTTTTTCCCCCC
Organism: Oedothorax gibbosus; assembly: GCA_019343175.1. NCBI lineage: Eukaryota > Metazoa > Arthropoda > Arachnida > Araneae > Linyphiidae > Oedothorax > Oedothorax gibbosus. Next base: position 5,675 of record JAFNEN010002426.1, read on the forward strand.
TTATTTTTATTTTTAAAATTTTAAAAGTTCTTTCCAAAAAGTATTGCACTCCCATTTTTCACTGGTTTGGATTTTTTGGGGGCACTGAAAAATTTTGACCTTTTTGTGAAAGGAAACAAGTAAAACTTTCATTTCACCTCAAATTTTTTTTCATTTAAATTTTAAAACCTTTTTTAATCTACGATTTTTTCCAAAATTTTTTATATTAACAAAATTTTTATTTTTAAACACTTTTTCTTTGGTAAACATTTTTTTTTAGTTGGGTTTAGTACATGGTGGTCCCAAAAAAGGCCTTTTTCCCTTCCGATACCGTTAATTTAACCCCTTTTAAAGTACGTTTTTTTTTGGAACTTTTTTCATCGGAGACTAGAGGCCGTAATCGTTAAATTTTATGTATACTTTTTAACTTCGGAATGATTTAAAAAAGTTCCCGAAATTCCTTTGGGTTTTTTTGGGGGAAATTTTGGGATTCAAAAACCCTTTTTTTGGGGGCGAAGTTTTTTTTCCAAATTTCCCCGCTAGCCCCCTCGGGGGCCCCAGTAAGTTCAACGAAAAATCTCGCCCGCTCGCGGTCTTTTTTTTAAGGAATGCAAAGTTGATGAAAAAGGTTCGCCGAAAAATTTAAAAAGTTTAAGTAAATTTTTTACGGGGTCATAGTCATTTGCGAGTACCCGGTTACGAAATAAAACGATGTCAAAGGAACAAAGTTTAAAGGTGCGACACAAAATTTTAGTCGGTACACCACCCTTAAACTTTTCTTTGAATAAATTTAAAAAAATTCTATGTCCCCCCTTTTAACAAAGGTTTACCAAATTTTTAAAAATTTCACTTTTTGTGTTTCGTTCCGCTCTGCCGATACTGTTTTAACAAACTTCGGCTTTTAAAAATTTTCTATTTCAAATTTTTGATACCTTCATTTCTTTTTCAAAGCTTCAATCGCTATTTAAATTTGCAAAAATTTTTGTCGTTTCTTCCAAAATTTTCATCGCCAGTAATTTGTAATTAATGTGAATTTTGGTCCTTCCCCGGTAACTAGATTTAACTTGGGGTTGCGTACAAATTATTTTTTTCCCCTTTAGAGGAAAACCATGGTGTTAGAGAAAAAAAACTGTACCCCCGCCCCAAAATTTTTTGGGTAAACAGGAAAAAACTTTACACCCTCTGCACCTCAAATAAAAAAATCCAATTTAAGGCTCCAGGCTAAAATAACGTTTTTTTTTAATTCCAAAAAAGTCCACTGACTATTCGCCCCAAAGTATTTTTAGCCCTTCCGGAGTTACTCCCCCCCCGAACCGAAAAATGAAAAAAAAACCATTTAAAAGGCTGTTCGTTTAGTTTTTTCCCCAGGAGAAAAAAAAAATTTTTGGGTAAGCCCCCCTGGAGGCAAAAAAATTAACGATTTAATTAATATTTTTATTAAAAATTAAGAAATTTTACTAGGGATACAGAAATCAAAAAAGGGTGCCAGCACACCCTCTAGATAGTTTTGAAGTTTGCCCCAGTCGTTTCAAAAATTAAAGTGGGGGAACCCCCGTGACAAACGTTTGGACCTTTTTTAAACGGCGGGGGCTGGTCCCCCGTTTTTAAAGGGGGGCAGACCATTCCCCCAAAAACCAATTTCTAATTTTTGTCCCTCCCCGTCAGGAAAGGACTTCTCTTCCCCTCTGTCGCGAAATACCCCCTTAAATTTTAAAATTTTAAAGTAACTTTTACCTTCATCGCGTTGCCGATTAAAATAATGAGAAAATTCATCTATTTAAAATTTTAAATTTAAGGACAAATTTTTTTACATTGGCGTTTGGTTTTTTGTTTAAAAAAAAAACGGCAAAGCGTTTCCCCCTTTCTTTTGGGTAAAAAGTTATAGATTAAAAATTTCATTTGTCATTTATTTTTGAATTTTTGGGTTGTTTAATTTTTTATACTTTTTTTCCCCAAAATTCGGGGGTTTTTTTTTTTTTTTTATTTTGATATTTTTTAAAAAAATAAAAAAAATTTTTTTGAAAAAAAAAAAAGGGGTTTTTTTGTTTTTTGGGGGTTTTTGTTTATTTTTTTCTTATAACCATAAAAATAGACATTTTTTTGCTAAACTTTGGAAAATGGAGTTTATACTTAATTTAATTTTGCTTTTCGAGCTCAAAATGTACTATTTTTTTAGAAAATTTGAAAATTTTTAAAAAAAAAACCACTTTCGCTCAAATCCCTTTTTTTCCTTTTGTATGCCATTGGAGAAAAAATTAATAAAACTTTTTTGGAAAAAATTTAAAAAGTTTTTTTTATTCTGTTTCCAATACTTTTAGAAAATAAATTCATTATTTGAAAAATAATTGACACGTTTCAAGTGACGTAATTCCGTTTAGTCTCCATTCCAGGATTTTATTCTGGGTTTAGGTAATGATTTTTTCATGGGATGGTTCTGTTGTTTGCAAATATGCATATTTAAGCTATTTCCGTGAATTATAACTATGAGGATGTTTAAAGCCTAACGTACTAGAGCTGCATATTAGGGTTTAACGTTTTCATTATTATGGCGCCAAATGAGCCATTTTTTAAAAATTTATAATGTTGGTTGATTGTTCGAAGGTCGTCGTGCTAGAGCTGTATAATAAGTGTTTTTGTAGCCTCTTTTCTCGCCAAATTCTTACCAAAAGGCGCCAAATGAGCTAAAAAGTTTTATATGTTTATGAGCGAAATTACGATAACTATTATGCGTACATTTTATAGCGTATGTTTTTATGTTGGATTTTTAAGGTAATATATGTAACAGTATTTTATACTTTATAACGAGCGGGAATAATAACATAAGTTTATTATCCTATAATGGATTAAATTGTACATATACTTGAATCAATTACAACTTTTTTTTAGTCCGTGCGAAGAACGAGTATTTATTTCCTAGTTTAAGAATAAAAAGCTTGTGTCATTTAAAGGGTTGGCAACTTTTCCAGCTCCAAATGTCGCCGAAATTTATACTAGGATTTGACCATAGATATTTTACATAATTATATTCTTCGAATTGCAAGTAAATTTAGCAAACGATTAAGATTATTAATTTAAATTTCGATAGAAATGTAATGAAAGTAGCCAATTTTGACTTTTAAATGTTTTAATTACAACTGCATGCTGTGTTTGACGATTTTTTAATGAGTATAAATCTTGTGTGGAAGCGGTTCTAAGGAACATTTACAGTTAAGCCTACTTTTTTCAATAAGAATTTCGGCAAGTATGTAAGTAACAGGACAGTAGGCTAGGTTAGTACTTTCATAACTTTTTGTTTAAATTAACATTTTTTAAAAAATTATACAATTTAATAAAAATACTTACAAATTATCTTATCTTAAACGTATGCGAAAATTGAAATCCATAATGTTTTAAAAGTATTTCAATTGTTTTTGTACTTTAATTTTAACTTCTTTTGTAAAAAGAACTATGATTTTTGGCCAAAGTAACCCGATAAATTGACGATAGATACATAGGTCTTGAGCTAGGAAAGGCGGAATATTTTTTAATCTAGAAAGTGTTAAAAGATGCTCATAGTGGAATTTGAGAAAAAATTATGTATATTACATTGTTTTCTAACACGTTTAAGTTGATATTTTTACAACAAAGTGCTAAAAAAGTAAAAACCGACGGCATAATAGGTATTTTCCGAAAAAAAACTTCCCCTTCAAACTTCTTTTTAAAAAATTACCTTATTTGTGTTCAGTACTTAAATATTTTTTCAGTACTTCTCCAAAAAATTAAGTTGCATATCATTTATATTTTGTGACATTGATGCTTTCCGTATACGGCGCAGCATTTTTTCATTAAAAAAGGAAGCATTACAAAAACAAAGCTAGAATATAATTTTATTTTCTCAAACCAAATGCAATTTTCAATTCAGGAAATAATCACAGAATATATTTCAGAGGAAGATTGTAACTTTAAAAAATTAAATGTTCATCAAATCATTCAGCAAACTTGGATTCATTTTATTCTTATTTTTCCTTCTAGCTGTAGTAGACCTAGTAGTAGATCTGTAAGCAAGAAATAAAGTTACAATCAATTTACTTTTATACAGTTTTTTTTCTTAATTTCCATCAGAACATTTATTTTACTTGGTGTACAATGATAATGTTACTATCACATTCACTCCCGAAAACAAAACCTACGTATAAATTCTTTGTATAAAAATAGTTTTCAAACAATTATATACTTAGAAGTAAGTTTTGAAAGTAATTTTGAATAAAAAATAGTATTTAACATTTGCTGAGAGTCACATCAATTTAGTAGAATTAGAGGATTTGAGCGGGAAAATAAATTTTTTGCACTACGAGGGTTGCTATTTATATTTCTGGCCTAATAATGAAAAAGCAAAAATGTAGCATCGAAATTGGTTTTATTGTTTTTCAAAATATTCTCCATGCTGATCAATACATTTTGCATGCGTTTGAACCAATTTTCAAAGCACTTTTTCCAGTCCGATTGAGGTAACTCCAAAACATGCGTTTTGAATGCATCAACCGCTTCTTCAGGGGTCGAAAATCGTTGTCCACGTAATTCATTTTTGATGTGTGGGAATAAGAAGAAGTCATTGGGTGCTAAATCAGGGCGGATGAGCCATCAGTTCGATCTTTCGCTCCGTCAGAAATGCCTTTGTTTGAGTCGATGTATGAGAGCTCGCATTGTCATGATGAAGAATGATTCGCCTATTCTTCTGCTTTTTTCGAATTTCTCCGATGACTTCTGGCAAATAAATGGTCGTGTACCATTCAGAATTGACCGACTTGCGTTGCTCTAACGCCACTGTTGCCACATGACCGTTAATGCCGAAGAAACAGGCAACCATTTGTTTCGATGTGCATCTTCCTCGAACAACTTTTGTTGGTTTTGCCTCGTCATGGAAGACCCATACAGTTGATTGCTGTTTTGTTTCCGACTCATATGCATAGATCCATGATTCGTCACCTGTGTAGATGTTATACATAGCCGTTGATGCCGTTTGAACGTATTTTTCCAACATTTCCTTGCACCAATCGCCTTTAGCCTTTTTTTGAGCGTTTGTCAGATTATGCGGTATCCACCGCCTGGGGCGCAACTAGAAAAAATTTCGGGGGGGGGGGGGGGTCAATTTTTTAATAATATTTTTCAATAAAAAATATTTTTAATTAAAATTATTTTAATTAAAATTATTTTAATTAAAATATTTTAATAAAATTATTTTTAATTAAATTATTTTAATTAAAAGTATTTTTAATTAAAATTAGTTTTAATTAAAATTAGTTTTAATTAAAATTATTTTTAATTAAAATTATTTTTAATTAAATTTTTTTATTACAATTACTTTTTTATTTAATTTTTTGTTATATACAGTGTTTTACTATTAATTTATTATTACTAATTACTATTTATGAACAAGAATTAGTTCTTATTTTAAATAACTAATGATTGTATTATTTAATTTAGTGTTTTATTTTTTAAATAAAAATTAAGTGCAATAAATAGGAAAAAAGTTAATTATAGAATGATTTTATTGAAAATTTAACTACAATAATTTGTAAAAATTTAAATATTAAAAATAATCTAAGCACAAAACTAATTGCGCGAAATTTTTTTTTAAAGAAATTGGTGTATATAATAACATTTGAACAAGTATGATCAAAATATTTCATGAGAGTAAAAAAAGAAGTTGATTTACACAAATTTGCAAAATGACTGCACATATTGAAAAATCACATACTATAGTAATTTGTAGAAACTAATAAATTTAATACTACATATTTAAAAGTTAAAGATCAACAATAAAATGGTTTAATATTTCAAACTTCACCGAAGCAACTTCAGATTTTTAATTAAATTTATGACGTCGTACAGGCAAATCGACGAAGTGAAATAATTAAAAAATTATTTGCATCTATGTCGTTATGTAAAAATAGCAACCAGTTTAGATAAAACATGTTTTAAATATTAAAAAACAATTACAATTTAATGAAAACAGAACTAAACAGCCATTCCTAGATTTATATTTAGCATTCAGTCAAAAACAGTAAAAAAAAAAAGCGCCGAAGTTAACTGCAAACCTACTATCATATCTTCAGATACTTTTTTTGTGGTTAAGAATGAAAAATATATATTAAAAAAAAGCATTTGACATGAACACCTTAACATGTAACCATTCTAAATATATTTTTAAACCGAAAATATTACATCAAAATATTGCAAATCATTATGAAATTAAGTTTTTTTTAGAAAAGTATTGCACTAAATATATACAAGTCATAATTAAATCATCATTATCATGAGGGGCTGGAGGGCCCAGTCGGCTAGGCCTTCGCTTAGCATGCGAAATGTCCCAGGTTCGGGTCCGGTCATCGCCAAAATAACTGCCAAAATAACTGTAAACGGCCCGTGCAGCCAAAAATGTCCGACAAATAATAGCCCGTGTATAGGGAGTGCACGTTAAATATCTTTCAAAGGCTCGAAGCCGTGTACGATGTCGCCCTTAACGGTTGCGTTGGGTGCCTACTCAGGTGTGGTTTCGGCTCGTCACTTGACTGTAGTTCTAAATTATGACGCCCGTCACCAATAGCCCTCGTGTAGCTCTAGTGCGACGATAATTTAAACTAAACCAAACTATCATTCATAAAATTTAATTTATCAATAGTTTGTCTCATCAGGAAACATTCCGCCTTCAGATTCACCCCGCTAGACTAGGGCCGTGTGGAGATTTTTCCCTCACATGATTGTCGTTAAAATGCCACCTTTACAAATATTGTAAGTTCAGTAAATTCTAAGTATTAACGTATAAATTATATATATTTTTAAATGTTATTGGGGCGATTGCCAGAAAATGTTATAAAATAGAACTAAAACTTACTTATTGATTAGATGTCGTGTCGAAACTAAAATCTTACTCTTATGGCATCCAAACTTGGTCTAATGAAATGTCATGGTATAATAGAGAAAAATAACGAGAAAAAAGGCCTGAAAAAAAGGCGCGCTTGGATATTGGGCAATAAGCAAAATAAAAAAAACTTAAAAATAAAACGATGAAAAAAATATATATTCATCCTTTGAGAAAAAAAAATATATATCCATCCTTCCCACTTGTCAATGGAATTTCTTTTTTCTTTGACTTATTAACGAATAAAATGCACGATTTCAAATAAATCTTTCAATATTTAATTATTTTTTGATACTTCCTGCTTGAGAGGAGGCACATCGCCGCTGAGCCAATTCCGCAATATCGTGACCTCAGGTTTGTGAGAAAATAATATTAAAGCAACTCATGAAAAAACAACAAAACAAATAAAAAAAATTGCTCCACGTGTCATTTTACCAGAATCAGTGGTTTTTTCACCCCCCCCCCCCCCCCCTACTCCACATTAGATTTACACAGATTTAGTAAACGCGAAGGGGTCTTCCCGGCGCCCCCGAGGCAGCAGAAAAATAGTAGACGGGCTGGCTCTTTCCGAAATCCGCCACCGGCGATGATCGCTACTGAATACGAGTGGGGAAGAATCAAAGAGAATAAAAAACGCATTTTTGTTCGTTGATTTGCTATTTCTTCAGCAATCAAAAACAAAACATAAGAACCTGTTAAAAACTTATTAATCAATATTAACTTTTTTATATAAAAATATTTAAATCTTGTACATTATGAAGGAATTTTTAAAGCCAATTTTTCTCATTTAATTAGGTAACATTAACTTCTCAATAAATCCCGTGTTTCTTATTTTAATTATATTTCTTACAAACTGTAGATTAAAGCCTGTATCAAATTATAAACGGATCGATTATTACCAGAAAGTAAATAACAGATCATTTATTTTACTCCATTAAAACACTTATAAATTTGCATTTAATTTCCTTAGTTTCGGTTTTAAGTTTTTGTTTAACTTTTTTGAAAACTTTTTGGAACTTTTTTGAAAAATAATTTTTAGTATTTTTTATTATCATACAAAGCAACACGCAAGATAGCGTGGATTTCCCAGATATTTGAATTATTATTTGATTTGAAGCATGTAGCTATTTTCGTTTTTATTTGTAATACCTTTAAAACCAAAGAAGTTCTATTGCGTCTACCGATTGCGCATGTGCAATTTTCTCAAAAACCTTATTATGACGTTCGACAAGTATTAGGATCGCGTGTATCAAATATGAAGTTCTTTTAGTTCAAGCTGTAGAGTGGTTTCAAATGTTCAAAAACCTCTTCATCGGAATCAGTACCCTCCAAAACAAGTAGAAAAAACACAAAATCTCCTTTTCGGATTTTCAACTCCATCGTAATACTTTCATTACCTTAGATTTTATATTTAGTCATTGAAAATAATAACATTCAGAAATCATAAGTTATCAAGTATTTTTAGCCTACTTTTCTTTTTTTAATTCGAAAGAATTAAAAAAATGAAAAAGTAGGTATTGACATGCGGTCGATGTCGTCTGTCCGTCCGTACCCCCCTTCCAAAATCGGTTCTAATCATCGGATCTTAAAAATTCTTTTTTTGTTAGAAAGCTATAACCTCAGATACCCAACTTTCATACTTTTTGTCCGTCTGTCTGTACGTCCGGACGGACATAAATCTACTATCTGTCGGCGAATTTCCCATTGAATTAGCATTGATATTCAATTTGAGTCATTTAAATCACTGTAGGTATTGAAATGCGGTTGATGTCCATCTGTCTGTCTGTTCGTATGTCGGTCTGTTCGTATGTCTGTCCGTCTGTCTGTCCGCCTGTCTGTCCATTTGTCTGTCTGTCTGTACCCCCCTTCCAAAATCGGTTCTAATCATCGGATCTTAAAAATTCTTTTTTGTTAGAAAGCTATGACCTCAGATACCCAACTTTCATACTTTTTGTCCGTCTGGTCTGTACGTCCGGACGGACATAAATCTACTATCTGTCGGCGAATTTCCCATTGAATTAGCATTGATATTCAATTTTGAGTCATTTAAATCACTGTAGGTATTGAAATGCGGTTGATGTCCATCTGTCTGTCTGTTCGTATGTCGGTCTGTTCGTATGTCTGTCTGTTCATATGTCTGTCCGTCTGTCTGTCCGCCTGTCTGTCCGTTTGTCTGTCTGTCTGTCTGTCTGTACCCCCCTTCCAAAATCGGTTCTAATCATCGGATCTTAAAAATTCTTTTTTTTGTTAGAAAGCTATGACCTCAGATACCCAACTTTCATACTTTTTGTCCGTCTGTCTGTACGTCGGACGGACATAAATCTACTATCTGTCGGCGAATTTCCCATTGAATTAGCATTGAAATTCAATTTTGAGTCATTTAAATCACTGTAGGTATTGAAATGCGGTTGATGTCCATCTGTCTGTCTGTTCGTATGTCTGTCCGCCTGTCTGTCCGCCTGTCTGTCCGTTTGTCTGTCTGTCCGTACCCCCCTTCCAAAATCGGTTCTAATCATCGGATCTTAAAAAATTCTTTTTTGTTAGAAAGCTATGACCTCAGATACCCAACTTTCATACTTTTTGTCCGTCTGTCTGTACGTCCGGACGGACATAAATCTACTATCTGTCGCGAATTTCCCATTGAATTAGCATTGAAATTCAATTTTGAGTCATTTAAATCACTGTTGCCAAATCAACAATGGCATGAGAAACTTTATTATTTAAACATATTTTAAGCAAAATAATATTTTCATGAATCAGTTTGGAATGACGTCATAAAATGTAGCACAATTTGATTCTTTGATTATTCATTAATTATCTACCAAGAAAGCGGCAAGGCATACATTTGCATGCAATTATGCTTAGTTTTAATTTACATTTCTTATTTTTAATGCAGTTCGGAGTAGTTTCATTACTTTTGTTATTAATAAATATTTAATTATTCTTCGAACTACAAATAAATCACGAGCAGATGGATAAATAATATTTAATTAATTTACGAAAGAATATTAAGGAAAATAGTTGATTTTGGCTTTTAGAAGTTTAAATTATAGCTGGGTGCTGTGTTTTCGATTTTTTTTTCTAATGTGTATAAATCTTGTGTAGAAACGGCTGTTGATGATATTTACTTTAGGAACCTAGTTTTTTTTGCCGATTAGAACTTCAGTAAGTATTTAAGTAACAGGAAAGTAGGCTATTTAGTTCTTTATGAACTTCTTGTTTTACTTATGTATTACTATAACCATAATTGTTATTCTTGATTTTCACACACGAAATAGTTTAAAATAATTATATAATACAATTTT
>JAFNEN010002427.1:0-14570 GCA_019343175.1 Oedothorax gibbosus
TTCAATAAAAAAATAGATTAAAAAAACATTCAATAATTTTAAAACGAAATTTTTAAAAAATGTTGTAAAATGCCTCGTATCCTACTCAATTTTAAAACCGTAATATTTAAAAAACGCCCCAAAAAGAACAAACTTTTAAAATGAACAAAGTTTCGTTAACTAACAATGTAAAATTTTTAATTTATTCATCTTCATGCATTATCTATTTAAAGAGTTTTTTGTTAATAGATTCCATATGCGCATAAAAAGGGTGTACCTCATTTTTTTTGTTTTATAATTAAATAATATTTAGAAAATTAAAAAGGGTAAAAAATAGTTATAAAAATAGAAATTTTTTTTAAGTATTCTCTAAAAAAATATAAAAAAATTATTATATTTGAAACTAGTTTTTTTCTAATTTATCGTTCCCATTTTACTAGATATTATATTTGCATAAAAAGTTAAAAATTAAAATTGAAAACACTATCAGTTACACTATCAGTTATTATAAAAATAAAATTAAAAATAAGCTTTTCCTTAATTTTATTCTTTATAAAATTTATTGAGTTCAATATATATGCAAGAAAAATATTGCATTTGTAAAAAAATAAATGCATATAAAAAAAAAAATTGTGTTACTTATTTTATATGTTTATTCTCCTCTTATTTTCCATTTTCAGTAAAAAAACTAATAAAAACGACTTTTATAAGAATCAGTATTTTATAATGAGAAACCCCAACTTGAACTTTAGACGCGCCTGGAAAAAGATTCCGGTTCAGGGGTAAACTTTGCTACTCTGTCCCTAGCCCCGGATCAAATCTTAAATCCCCCACACGACAAAAATTTTTCCCCCTCTTGGCCACTGAGCTAAAGAATACTTTAGCTCATCTCTTGGCAGAAATTTTTGAAATAAACCAGAGGGCGCCACTATTTTCCTCCCCCCTCAATTCTTTCCCCCGTTTTGCGTAGGGGACGCTAGTGTCTAGGGGAAAACTAAATGTTGGGATGTATGGGTGAAAAAAGAAGAGGACCCTCTTTACCCCACTCCTTACTCTATCCCATGACGTTGATATAAAAGCATAGAAAGTGTGCGAGAACGCAAGGAATTCAGGTTTCGTCAATTCAAAGACTTAATAGTCTTCGAACTTTATAAATTTGGGATGGTTATATAATTCATCAACAAATTTCATAGTGGTTAATTTTTTATAAATTAAATTTGCATATGACTTTCTGGTAATTATAGCTAGTTTTATTTTATAAGTTTTTTTGAAAATTTACCATGCAAAAAAAAACCTTTTTAAGAATATGCAGAAATTTTGGGTAAAATTAAAACAAAAAAAATGAGAATGTATGTAAAATCAGAACGTTTGATGGAACTGGAAAACGTCAAGATGAAGATGGGGGGGACTTCGATTGAGAGGAAAGAAAAACGACGCTAAAATTAATTAAGAAAGAAAAAAACAAAAAAACTTAAACTGGATATGATGTCAAGCATTTTTTAAAATAAAATTGTATTTTTCATGCTAACGGTAAAAACTCAAAAGATACTTTTGCAGGGAGAAAGAAACATGGAAATTTATTTTAAAAGGGGCAACAAGAAAAAAATATAAAAATCTGGCAAAAAAATGTCGTAGAAAAATTTTTTAAAAAACCATGGGTGACAAAACTATCGAATGCAAACTCTACAAAAAGCGCAACTTAACCCAAATGGCTAATGCATCAAAGAAGATTAGGATATTGCCCCGTTTGCGAATGCCTCAAACAAAGATCTAAACATTGACATTACAGGAAACCCAAACAAATGACAAAAGAAAGAAAATGAAAAATAATTTTTCAAATTACAGTGCTAGTAGAGTAGGGTATCAAGTCAAATATAAACAGCTCTTAAAAAAATGCCTCCGGGTAGAGGGGCACGCAATTTTCCATGAATAATTTTTTCGGGGCCCCAATTTCCCCCATATGCTTATGGATTTGACAGCTTAAGCATTTCGACTTGGTTTTGATTTTATTTTTAAAATTTTCCCAAAAAGATGGATTCCGATTTTGTGAATGGGGGGAAAAATTAACATGCCTCCAAGATCGAAATATAACGGGTCGATTTGTTACGCTGTCTATTATAGCCAACTTTAGAAAATTAACACAGCTAATCACACCTCTGATTTAAAAAATGGTCAAGTGAATAAGCTTATTGATGACAAACGTGAACCCAAACTCTTAAACCTGCGAGTATGTCGTGAACCCAAAAATATCCAATTTTATTATTATTTTTGTGTTTAACTCTCTGTGTGATACTGGGAAAAAAACAAACCACTTTTTTAAGTTTTTTTGGTTTCCCCAAACATCTGCAAGGGATTTAAAAAAAAAGGGTTTTTTTTTAAAAAAAATGTTTAACGTCAAGTAAGTTTTTTTTGTTGAGAAATATGTTTTTATGTGTTCTTAGTGTATTATACAAAATTAAATTGTATTGGATCATAAATTAGCCCTTTTTTTCGGAGAAAATGCATTAGTGTCACCGAAAACATTACAAACCCCGTGTCTACAAAAAGATACATCAAAGTAAAACATTAGCTTCGGTTTATTTTCTAATATTTTTATAAACTGAATGTTAGTGATTTGTGTAATCTAGTTTTACATTGATAAACAGTGTCTTCTTGCGAAAAAAAAAATTTTAAAGGGTTTCGTGTCGGGGGCCGCTACACCCCAGATGAATTTAATGTTTGTCATGATTTAGCGAAAGCCCTTTCTGGTTTCTTTTTCTGCATATTTAAAAATATTTCATAAAAATTTAATCATATCCCTTACGATTTTTTGGAGCCACACAAAAATACTAAAACCATTAGTAATTCAAAAATAGGTAAAATTCTTCGTTTAAATTTTTGTATTTTTTAAATTATTATTTTTTGTATCAGCTCCATTCATTCTAAAATAATAAACAATATGTTTTGATATTTAAAAATGTAGAAATTGTCGCTAAAGGTTATATGGGAAAACGCCCTACTCTAAGCCCTCTATAAAAACTATCAGAGTAAAGACTCAAAATTTTTTTTAAGCTTTACTATTCAAGCATCGGAAACGGATTATCCCTTGACCGAGTATCACGATCATGCGGGTATAAAAGAAAAGTCCAAGTTTTTTCAAAAAAATATCGATACTGAAGCAACTGATGATAACCATGTTTTTGTATAAAAAGACTAGTTTTTGGGAGTTGCTGGTATTATGCTTTTTAAGGCACATTTTCGTTTAAAACTCTTAAATTAGTCTCATAAACTTAAATCAGCGCCATTGACGGGGTTCTTAAAAGGGTTATGCAAAAAAAATAGTTGAAAAAAAAAAAAGGGGGTGTATTTTGTTCTTTTTAGCATATTTTTGAGTACAAGCGGTCTCTTCGGAGTTCCGGAATTACTTTTTTGAAATAATCCGTTTTCCGCATATCTTAAAATAGTACGGAAATCGGTAAAAACACCCCTATTCGAGCCCTTTCTACAACGAACTACTCAGGAAAAGACTCAAAATTTGGTAAGCAATGTAGGAACCCATATAAATAGATGGCAGCACACTTTGTAATGTGAGGCAAAGGCTTAACGCCTTAACCGCACAGTACTACAGATCAGCAGATAACACCTTCGACAGACTTATCGATCTGATTCCCCCATACCGCCTTTAGATGAAAAGTTCTTTTTTTTTTAAACTTGCATCAAATAGGTTTCGTTTTGGGGACTGAATGGTGCATTGGAAGAATAACAAATGAAACGTTGGGAAGGCTTTCTTGAAATGGGAATTAGATTGGGGTTCCTGCAATCATCACAGATCAGGGAACAGTTGAATCTCAATTTTTTCGGAGTTTGCAGAAACAGTGGACCCAAAAAAGTCTCCCACACTACCCCTACCCCCCCAAAGAAAAAGGCAAGATCCGAAAAGATTCACAGAAGCTTGAAAAAAAGCAATCAAGGCCAAAATAACAACCGCAGATGGACCGAAAAAATCCAACAGTAATTTGTGGATTCGTGCAGCTCTACGTCGGATGCTAATACACCATCGCACGATGTTATATGGGTACCCCTAAGGTACCAGGGGGAATCTTTTCAAAGACCAACCACCAGTTGAACCTCACACTTTTGTTACAAGCAGTCAGTTTTTATACGGCCAGTCCCGTGTTGCCACATAAAGCTAAAAAAACTTGGTTGAAGATGTGGTCGAAAAAGGGCACTGTTCCACAAGTACGAATCCGCCACAGTACCCCCCTGTGCTGAGGGGGGCAACGAAAACCAATTTTTCCCCCCCCCGCAGGACGAATTTTCCGTTTCGGGTGGAGACAAGGGGAGCCCAAAAACTTCGAGTGAGTGTTTAGTAAAACGCTAGCTTCCTCGATCGATTGTGACAGCGACTTCCTGTCATTCACTGTAATAGAAATTCTTTTTTTTCCTCCGGGGAACTTTGAAGGGGCCTTCAAAAAAGGCCCCTGCAGGGGCCGGGGCGCACAGCGTCGTTATGAAAAAAACGTGGGTGCATTTTTCGATCTCTTGTGAGGGAGACCTCTTGCTTAAGTAAAGGTTTTGCAGGAATGAGCTTCAGGTGAATCATACGCTCGGGGAAGGGCTTTACGTGTCATGAAGATGCCGGGGGGATGAAGGCGGATTCCTTTGTAGGGGTATGTTATTTATTCTTCCGTGGGGCAACACATGTTCTGTATTTTGATTGTTTTGTTTTGATTTGGTTGAAATAAAGATATGTTCGCCCAAAGGTTGTTCATCTCGGGTAACCCGGGGAGGAGAAAAAAACCTGTAATAAAAAACAAAAAAAAAGACCTAGGTTGGAAAATTTTTAGGATATCATTTATGAATTTGATCGTTGCGACGTCTTAAAAGAAGCTCTTTCGGACAGATAAAAAAATCCCAACTAAATGAGAGTGGTTTGAATCCCCTTTTTTTCTCTGAAACCCGGGATCTCTAGATAAATTGAATCGATCACACGAGAAAAATCACAGATAAATAGTTTCCGGAACTTACATAAAGGGCAGTCAGGTAAAATTTAGTAGATCTAGATTATGAGTTTAGAATTTTTTGGGGAAAGATCTCTTTTCGAAAACGAGATAGCACGACATCAAATTTCCTTTTAGGTGGGAGAAGCCGGTGCTTTGCTTTGACAGATGCCAAAAGGCTAAAAGATGAGGAGTATTTACTACGATCCAGAACTTGAGGCCTTCTTTAAAGAAATGGTTTTTTTTAAGGTCTGAGAGATATCTTCCAGTTAAACCCGTCAAGGATAACTTTGTCTGGGGGGCCCAAACTAGCTGCAATGTCTGCTCTTTCATTTTCCAAGATGCCCTGTGACCAGGAGGGCCAGACAAAATCGAGGTTTTTACACAGGTTTTGCATTTAGACAGAATAAGGTTATGAAGAGTAATGATTGCACTATGGGGTTTTAGATTTATTTTACTGAAGGGCCCAAACGTGGATAAACTGTCAGAGGAAAAAAAACGTATGGGAATCTGAAATTAACATAAAAAATCACTGCAAGGATAAGAGCCAGAATTTCACCTGGGGCAAGCTGTTTATATTTGAAATACTACCTGAAACAGTAATATTATTAGCAAAAATCAAAGGCCAAACGATTTTGACATGGGGCTAATTTTGGGTTTTTTTAGGCCTGTTGAGATAAAAATTTTTGGAACACAAACTGGTTTTTATATTCTAAGAAAAGTTTAGCAATTGGGGAATCCGAGAGATCTTTGGATGAAAAAAGGGTAGCTATGTGAATGTATTTGGCACTTGTTTTTTTAGGGCTCGGGAATTTTTGGAGAGAATGTAATTTTGGGGGTTTATACCTAACTTTTACAGCGAGGTCCCGAGGGGGTTTTCCCAGGGTAATGGGGCGTTTAGAGGTTCACTTTTGGGTAGATTCGAAAAAAATTTTGGGAGACAGATTAGGACATGCAAACTGCTTGAGATAAAAATTTTGAGCTAAAAAGAGGTGCCTGTAAACAGAGGAGAAACCCTTGCCTCCTGTAGGAGAATGGATTGGAGTCCAGCGAGGGAAACCTTTGCAATCCGTAGCCTGATTGTAGATGATATCGAGTTTTTGTAAATCAGAATTACAGGAGGATAAGAAAATCGGGAACCCCTAGTCAAGTGAGCTTCTAATAACAGAGTTAACAATTTATGAGATGGAAAGGGCCTAGTGCCCAAGGGGTTAGAGGGGTATAGCTTTGATGGCATTAAGGGTTTTTTAATAGATTTCTTTAAGTAGTTGAAATGATGTTTAAAAGTTAGACTTGTAGAGAAAATAAGCCCAGAATTTTAATTGTCGATGTGGGGATAGGTTGATTATTGAAGTGAAACCAATTTGAAGTTCACCATTTTGTTGAGAAATTAATACTTTCACATTTTTAAGGGTTAATACTTAATTTCCCGAATTGCACCAATCGTTTATGTTATTGAGGGTTAATGAATTTAAAAATTAATCTGTTGAGGTCTTTGTCACTGTGAAGAATAAAAAGGGCATCTGCATAAGTTAAAAAAATCAACTTCACAGGGGTGCCCTTTGAAGATGGGCATGCATGTAAATGGAAAACAGAAAATGGAGATGTACACGCCCCCTGTGGGACTCCTAGATTACCAAAGGGAAAAGGGGTTTAGAGACGGAGTTCCTCCCGGCAACAAAAAAAAATCCTATTGCTTAGGAAACGGTGGAAAAAAGAAAGCAGCTTTTCCTTGATGCTAGGCTAAGAATTTTACCATTAACCCGTCTCTCCAAAACTGTATCGTATTTCTGCCGTTTATGTCAAGTTTAAAAAAACAAACAGTATTTGTTTTCGTTTTTTGCCAAGGTTATCTTATGATGTATTAAGGACAGTGCATAGTTGCAGTCTTTATGAGGAATGAAGCCACAAAGGTTGTTATGGAATTTTGAGGAGACAGTAAACCTGATGATACGTGAAAGCAACATTTTTTCGAAAAGTTTACAGCAAACTGAAGTAAGCGAAATGGGACGGTAAGAGGAAATATCCTGTGAAGGTTTCCCAGGTTTGAGGATTGGGATAACTTTTGAAACCGACCATTCGTATGGGAATTCATTGGAGTTCCAGATGCCGTTGAAAAGTCCTAAAAGAGTATCAATGTAAGAAAGAGGGAGGAGTTTTAAAAGTTTTGCACTAATGTGGTCATTTCTGGAGAAGTGTTTTTTAGTGATTTGATACCGTTTTGAATTTCGGTGAGGGTGAAATTTTTATTATATTCTGCATTGTAATCACTCTCAGTGAAAGTGTAAGGGATAGGAACCGTGTCATTTTGATCAGAGAAGTGTTGAGCAAAAAGGTTAGATTGTATGCCTGAGTCAGAAACTGTACTATTGTTAGAGGTAATAATTAGATTATTTTGAGGAGGTAGATTGGTTCTATTATGTATACTGTTAATAATTTTAAAGATTTTTTTTGAGTCTGCCCCTTCCTCACATGTATTGCTCCAAAAGTCTCTCTTTAAGTTTTTTACCAGGTTCTGAGTTTTGATGAAGTTTTTTTTTAATTGAATCCAGGCTGTTAAGTTTAAAGTTTTGCGAGCTATCCTCAAAATTTTTTTTTCTGACCCTGCAAGAGGCTACATTGGCTGTTCCACCAAGGGCCAAATTTCTTAGTCTTGATTTTAATTTCTTTCGAATTTTCCTTGACTAGAGTTGTGCAAAGTTCCTGAAAATCTCTATAGAACTGAATATGTGGAGGAGGTGAAGGGTTTGAACTAAAATGTTCTTCAATATCTTTCCAGAGGATAACTTTACGAAATGAGACATCAATGGGGTTGTTATTATTAATTAAAATTTGTATAGGAAGATGGTCGCTATCAAAAGGATCTTGAATAATTTTATGTGAGCAAAAAATGTATAAATCTGGGGACACTATGGAAAGATCTAAAAGGGAAGAGGAATTATTTGAAATTCTAGTAGGTAGGTGGGTATTGAGAATATTTAAGTTATTACTAACAATCCAGTCGACCACCCTTTCACCATCGACAGAACTATTAGAGGATCCCAATGATTGATGGTTGATATTAAAATCTCCCAAAATAACAAATGGTGGAATAAGTTGATCAACTAAACTATTGAGCCAGGTTTCAGAAAATCTGCCCTTAGGGGAATAAATATTGATTATGGTAATTTTAAAAGGTGGAGAAACAATATTGACTGCCATGATTTCAATGTCATTGCTATATAGATTTTGAAGGTTGATTCTGGAGCTAGAAAGATCTTTTTTATGGGAAATAATAAGTCCACCACCTTTATTGGGGGGGGGGGGGACGATCCTCTCTGTAAGTGATATAACCAGATATGTTAAAGTTTAAATGTTGTTTTAAAAAAGTTTCTTGGCACACAAGGATATCAAAATCAGGGAAATTTCCACTTTTCAGCCAATGTTGTTTGTTTAGCAGCCCGCGAGTGTTCCACTGCACAATTTTTAAGTTATGAGATGCAGACATTAAAAAAGGATATAAATAAGCTTCTAGCTACACAAGGTAAACAAAGTGGTAAGCAAACTATAAGAAAAACGACTGATAACTTTAAAAAACTAATAAAAGCGAAAAAGTGAGCCATTTTAAAAACTAAGCAAAGTGAAGAAGGCGTTCGAATGATATTTGAATGCAGAAAAAAGCATTAACTCGAAAATTGATCAGGATTGGGTAAGTCGGGATTTCTACTCATTGAAGGGGTACTGAATTTGTTTGGTTTGGATTTGTCATCTAATGACGCTATAAAGGAAGATGAAAGCAAAGTGTTGGATGGAAGGGTAAAAGGTGCAGTTGGCGTATTGGAATGACCAGTAAAGGGAGATGTAGTTGGGGTATTGGAAGGAACAGGAATATGTGGAATAACTGGTGTTGATTTTGTGTTTTGTTTCTTACTCTCTGGGGGCTGGTGGGAGGTTCCTTGGATTTTAAAGAGATATCATGGGTAGAAGGGGTAGAACTTGAGGTGAATTGTTGCATCATGGAAGAAAACATTTGGAATAGAGTGTTAGCCTGCTCTTTAAGAGCGTTAACAATTGTATTTTCAAAGTTTGTTTTTAAATCAGACAGGCTTTTTGAGAATTCATCTCGGGAAATGAACTGGGATAGATCTACTTTTGGTTGGGTGATTTTTGCGTAGCTGTTGTTTGAAGTTTGATATGATTTACGTGCTTCTGAAAATGATAACCGGTTTTCACATTTGAATTTTAAAAAGTTCGCTTCCTCAATTTTTTTAGCACATTCATCACTTAGAGCGTTATGTGAACCTCCGCAGTTTGGGCATTTGGGTGGATTTTTGCAATTGGCTCTATCGTGGTTTTCGCCGCAGTTGGAGCATTTTTTTTGTTCGGTGCAGTATTTAGTGGGATGGGTGAATGAGCAGCAGTTTAGGCAGATTCTAGGTCTATCAATGAATAAGGAAATGTATTTAATTTCATAGAATAGTTTTATTTTTGGCGGCAGAATTGTGCCGATCACTGTGATAAGGACTGATTCCGTGGGGGAGAAACCTCCAGATGATTTTTTGGTGAATCGTCGACATTCAAAAACTATTAGATTATTTTCACTTTCAATTTCAGATTTGAGTTCGTCGAGGGAGATGTCGGTAGGAATATTGTGGAGGACAAATCTAGATGTGAAGTTGGAATTGTTTATTTCTGTGGTGGTTGGTACTGAAAGCAGAAGTTTAATGTCAAGAAGTTCCTTAGCTGTTGTATGGTCGTATGTAGAGCAGACTAAGCCAGTTTTAGTGTGTCTAACACTTTCTATCTTTTTGGGTTGAGTGATTTTAAGTGATATATTATCTTTCAGGAGTTTAGGGTGAGATTTAGGTATTCCAGTGTTACTTTTAATTGTGACTATATATTCTCCAGTAAATCCCGAATTGAACACAATGTCAACAACGTCTTTATGACGAAGTTGGGGTTTTAGAAGGTTGAGATTCGAAACAGTGAAATCCATTTTACCATCAGATGAACCTGCCATCTTGGCAGGGAAGAAACTAGAGGGGGCGGAACCCCTCTCTACTCAACAAAGGAAAAAAATTATAAATACCTGACTTGGCAAGAAAGAGACGATAACAAAACAATGCAAGTAAAAAACTTAAGCAAGCAAAAAGTAAAAACTAACTGCCCGAAGAGCTTCCCTCAAGACGCGCGAAAAACACCAAACGCCACCGACGTCGAAAGAACCTAAACACCCTGTAGTTGGAGAGACTTGTGTTCTACCAAATAAAATAGCTACTTTCACTGCCGCTACTATGTTCCTTTATTTGTTTTGAAAGATTTAACATCGAAACTAGCTAAGTATATAGAGTCCCTCTTCACTGGTGACAACCAGACGCAAGATGAGCGACAACGAAACTTCGGTGGAAAAGGTAAACAGCGCTAACGCTTCAACAAGCAACATCGCGCGAGTGAGCATCAAGCCACCGCCGTTTTGGAAGCCTGAACCAAAAATATGGTTTCTGCAATTAGAAGCACAATTTAGGAATGCATCGATTAAAGAAGATCAAACAAAGTTCGATTACGTTGTGAGTTCAATCGAGACTGGAATTTTATCGCAAGTGAAGGATGTTTAACGCATCCTCCTAAGGACGCCAAGTACGACGCTATCAAGGAACGTCTCATTTCTATTTTCGAGGACACTGAAACTCAAAAGACTCAAAAACTACTAACTGACGTGGAACTGGGTGATAAAAAACCTTCTCAGTTGTTATGTGAAATGAGGAACTTGGCAACGGATAAGGTGAGTGAAACCTTTTTGAAAACTCTTTGGTTACAAAGATTGCCGAATGATATGTCAAGTATCTTATCAATAAGTGGTGACGATTTATCAAAATTATCCATGATGGCGGACAAAATGTGGGAGATCAAGGCTCCTAACTATCAGAATACAACGTAAGTAATCAGTAACAACGTAATCGAACTTTGTTTGATCTTCTTTAATCGATGCATTCCTAAATTGTGCTTCTAATTGCAGAAACCATATTTTTGGTTCAGGCTTCCAAAACGGCGGTGGCTTGATGCTTCTCAGCTGATTGATCCGGAATAGGAATCGCTTCCGGCCATCTCGTCCAGCGGTCCACGCACGTGAGGCAATATCGTTGACCTTGGGATGGTGGAAGAGGCACGATGATGTCGATGTGGACGACCCTAAAACGGTCATCAGGGTCCGGGAAACTTCCAATTGGCGACTTTGTGTGGCGGGACAACCTTCGACTTCTAACAGGGGATGCAGGAACGAGCCCAGACGGCACAGTCCTTCCGAAGATCCTTCCAGATGAACCTAGATCTTAGAAGATTAACAGTTGAGCGCATACCAGGATGAGATAAGTTGTGCACACTGTCGAAAACCTGACGGCGAAAGTCGGGTGGAATATAGGGTCTAATCACACCAGTTGTCAAGTCACATGCCACTTTTTCATTAGTTCCAGGAAACACAACATATTTTATGTCCAGGCTTGATTCCTGACCACGCAACACCTCAAGTTCAGGGTCATTTATTTGTTTTTGGGCTAACAGTTTATAATCAATTTGGTTAAGAAACTCAACACTAAAAATACGAGAAAGAGTATCAGCTACGACATTTTCTTTTCCTGGCAAATAACGAATGTCTGTGCTAAACTGACTAACAAAACTCTAATGTTGTCTAGGGGTGCATTTTTCCGACCCCTGTTGGAAAGCAAACGATAATGGCTTGTGGTCTGAATATATAACAAAATCCCTACCTTCCAAAAAATAACGATATTTTGATCTCAATTAAGATGCCATGATATGCAAACCTAAATTCTTTTTCCATCTAAACTTAATTTTTTTAAATAAAATTTTAATGTTAGCGCAAATTATGGACAATCCTGTATTAATCTATATGTTACTAGCTGTTATACCCAACGTTGCACGGGTAGAGGTGGAAAAATAATTTAACAGTCAATTTAACTATTTTTTTCTTTCATTTTAGTTACATAAGATATGAAGATTAACCAGGAATTTTCCATTTAATTACCCAACTTGGATATAGTAATGATTAATATTAATTTCAAAAATACCTTTGATAAGAAGCTCAAATTAAAAAGAAAACATATTTAATAGATTAAAATGGCAGAAAAAATGCGTTCAGGACAAAGATTGGTATAATCTGTTCTCCCAAAGTAGTTAAAATTTAAATCTCACTTTAAACTGATCACTCTTGGTCTGCGTGCAGAAAATAAAATATTCTTAATGAAAGCGAATTACATGATCTAATTGTTTAGATGTTATAAAGCTACTCCAGCAAACAGCAAACGATTTGCATTTTTTATATTTATTTGTATTTTTTTTTAAACTGTGATAAACATACTAAAGCAAACAATTTTTATTTTTAATATTAAATATTTTTCTAACTGCTAAAAAGCTAGCAAACGATTTTTGTTTTAGATGTTTAATTCTAATTTTTTAGCTGTAATTAAACTAAATATATTTAAAAATCGTTTTAAAAAAAATGTGTAAAATAAAACTAAATAAACAATCCGTGAAAACGTGCTGTTGAAGGAGCAATAAACCTCCAAGGTCTTCAATGCATTGAATGGGAAACATAGAAAAGTTTGAAAACGATAGAAGGAATGGTCTGATTCGAAAAATTCTTAGCCTATGTTTGTTCCGGAGATGAGACGAATTTTTGTGCCAAATTTCGTGACGATCTGTTGCGTGGTTCTTTAGATCTCGTGTCTTATACAAACAAACGGAAGTTGCCTTTTATGTATATAGATTCCATGCATGGGGGTTCTTAACATGGTTTGGGATTAAAAATTTTTAACTATAAATAAAATTTTCGATTTGACATTGTTTAAAAAATAAAATTACATTCACAGGAAATGTAGACTTTTATTAATTGATATTTTGAATTTTTTTTAATTCAAAAGGTCACGAATAAAAACAAGTAGGTTTGTAACAGAATCTGTCACTTAACTCGCTTCCACATATTTGTGTTTAACAGGAAAAAACGCGCCAAACACAACATTAATTCTATATTTAACATTTACAAGCTAAATTTGGCTAGTTTCATTTATTTTATTTCGAAAATTCAATAATTATTACTTATCGTTTGCAAAAATAAATTTATATTTTAAAGAATAAATATGTCATATTCCTCGCTTTTAAATAGAATGAAAACATTTCATATCAACATACAAGGATTCCGTAGTGAAATATATTTGACGTCATTTCAAACTGATCGATGTCGCAAAATAAATTTATTTTAATTTATTGTCTAAAAGAATTAAAGTTTCTCGAGCGATTGTTGCGAATGGCAAATGTGATTTAATTCTAATAAAAACAGGGCCTTTAGCTATTTGTAATTCAAAGTTTTAAACGCCAAAATTAACTATTTTCATTAATCTTCTTTCTCAGATTTAATAATTAGACTTTATCGTTTGCTAAATTTGTTTGAAGTTCGAAGAATAATGATGTAATCTTTTTTAATAAATATTTTTGTCGCCACAATTTCCCATTTACATTTCTTTCGAAAATTCACTTATTTATAGTTTGTTAAATTAATTTACAGTTCAAAAAATATATAATTTGTACAATTGATGCTTTAAAAATAAAAGCGAAACTTAGCAATTTTTTTTATGCCAAGTTAGAATTCTCTATGCATCTTTCTTCATACATATATATAGAACCATTAAAAGAACTCTATTGTGATAATACAACAATCCAAACCGAATTATATCACATAAAAAATATTTTTTCAAAAGTGTATTTTTATTTTAACAAAAGTTTCTCGTACGTTTAAAGAAATGGCAACAATGAAAATATTGAATAAAAATGGAATTTGCATGTTATTTCAATGTAGATTAAATTTTTAGTTATTTAAATTTTAAATAAGTTTCTAGTTTAAATTTTTTAATGAAATTTGGCATGTAGCCTAATCTGATTTTTTGCTTCAAAATGACGTATCCCACTTGTCTGTGGGACTTGTGGATGACAACAGTGAAAATATGAATAAAATAGAATTTGCATGTTATTTCAATGTAGATAAAAAAAATTTAGTTATTTAAATTTTAAATAAACTTCTAATTTAAATTTTTTAATGAAATTTGGAATGTAGCCTAATCTGATTTTTTGCTTTAAAATGACGTATCCCACTTGTCTGTGAGACTTGTGGTTCTTTCTGTGAAAGTGGGTGACAGACGGACAGACAGACAGACGGACTGAACGATTATAAAACCTTCCACTTTTTACGTTATAAACGTAGTGTGGAAGCTAAAACGATCTCGAAATCAAAGTTCGAAACAAACATGACCAAACCGAATTTCTCGGGAGCGTAAAGTTTAATGTCTCCATTGATTTCAACAGATGGCGCTATATTTGGTAGCCGTTATTTCAAGAATTTAGATAACATAAGATAATTTTGTTTATAACATAGTTGTCAACACAATCATTTAAATTTTAAAAAATTCAGCGAGGAATTCGTTTTAGTTTATTTGAATTCTTGGTTAAATCTACACCATGTGCCTTATTGTATATCGTTGTATCTTGAATCGGTGTAGCTGTTACAGTAACTCTCGAGATTTTGCATAGCTCACTCACTTTAAACTTTAGTCATTTTCGACATAATTG
>JAFNEN010002428.1:0-42210 GCA_019343175.1 Oedothorax gibbosus
GAACTTTTTTATATTTTGTTCCTTACATGTAGCTCTTTGATTTAAACTGAGAATATTTCAATATAACAAATCTTTTACAGTGATTTTTTAAAATATGCATTTAAAAAACACAAAAAAATCAGATTATAAGTTTAAAAAAATTTTTGAGAAACTATATTTATAATTCATCTCAGTTTAAATCACAAAACTATATGTAAGGAACAAAATATTTAAAAAAAATCATAATGATGTATATCTCATATAGTTCCTGAGAAAAAATGTTCCTAAAGTTAGGAAAATTAACATGGACGAGATAGAACAGCCCCTTTCAATGGATGAGGGACAGAAAGCTGCCGGTCAATTATCCGTAATTTTTCAAAGAAATTTCTAACACTGTATAGTTGTAGTATTTATCGTCCGATACGTTCTTTTACGTTGCAGATATCATCGAGTTCGACAACTCTCACAGTTGGTTTCATGCCAAAGACGTTTTCTACAAAGTGAGGATAGTCAAACCAGAAGAAGTCGACGTTTTGGAGGATTGGTCATGAGAATAGTTCAACATTTGCATTTTCTGGATTCTACACGTTCTGGCTTACCCTATGTAGCTGTAATTACATCTGGACTTGAATTTTGAGCAAGCCGATAATAAAAAGTATCAGAATTGTTTGTTGGAAAAATAATTATTTAAACCCCGATCAATAAAACTAATTAAAATAAAAATAACAATACTTTTTGTAATGAAAATAGACCGACACTCGGCTTGCTATAGGTGACGTATTCCTTCCAGCTTTTTTTTAATATAATAATAATAATAATAATAATCTTGTTGTTGTTACTAATGCCACTTGGGAAACCCAAGCTCTTCCCGCGGAGCGGTAAAGGATTAAGGCAAATGGGTGCGGTTCCTGAGGAGAGATGCCCGTAAGAGACTACACGGCAGGAATCCGTCTTGCCATCGTGCTGACAGATGCTGCCATCTATCGCCACCTCCGCAATTTAGACACGTCCCTGAAGGAGAGGGAAATAGTCTTCAGGGACCTGTACCCATGGGAAACTGCGCCATGACTGCCCACTGGACTTTCGGACCCACAGGTTTAATGAGCACGTACTCCGCATATACTCGGTGGGTCTTCAGTGGTATCGGGAATCGATCGCGGGACCTTCTGAGAACGAGGCCTTAACCCCTAGGCTATCCACGGCCCATAATAATCTTTATTATTACAAAACAAAAAATGACACAAAGAAACAATATTAAAAAAATTATGGCACGCCAAGGCGGAAAAAATCCCGTACAGGCGAACAAGAATTTTTTTTGTTTAAAAACGAACAAAAAACAAATACAGATTTAAATAAGATCGAACATAGTGTGGCAATCAGCTGGCATATAGATATAATTAACATGCTTCAAGTTAGAGTGAAATATAGAGATCCAAGTCGTCGATATTTCATATGGTAAATGGTCATATGGTTTTACTCCTGTACTCTCTTTGATCGGTGCTTCGAATGGTGTTCTGTTCCCACGCGCCTTCGATTCAATTGCTGCTTGAGAAATAAATTATTTTCATTTTCAGCACTTCTGTTGCTACTTAAATCGTGAAACACATCGTAAGGTTCGATGAAAAAAATTATAAAACATAAAACGTGGGGACATGTTGAGTTAATATTCAGAAATGTATTGAATTATTTTGATTACTACGTACAATGAACTGTACATCTTTGTTTTTAGCCTACTTGACTTTTTTTTTATAAGAAACAAAAATATTCTTTTATTGTTAGAAAGGTATGACCTCAGAGGAGCAAACTTTCACTCTTTTAGTCAGTGTTTCGGTACGTACGGAAGGACATCGGTACTGTCTTTTGGCGAATTTCGCTTTGAATTAGCATTGAAATTTCATTTCAAGTCAATTAAATTACACATCATCAATTGCATGAGTAATTTCAATGATGAATTGAGAAATTTTAATTGAAAGTGATAAAATGTTATGAGAAATTCAATTAAAAATAATATTTGCCGCAAAATTGATTTTTGTCATAAATCAGTTTAGAATGACGTCATAAAATGATTCTTTGATTGTTCATTATCTGTTTACTAATAAGAAAGCGGAAATATATATATATATATATATATATATATATATATATATATATATATATATATATATATATATATATATATATATATATATATATATATATATATATATATATATATATATATATATATGTGATGAATTTTACATCACAAGGAGTGGAGAACACAGCTGGACATCATAGTTCTTTATTTTAGGTATCTTCTTTAGCAACGGCCAAGACGGCCACTACAAACACATCATCACATGGCGAGGTCTGGTAAAAAAGTGCGCATTTAAAACTTACAGATTTGCTTTAGTGGAGACGATCACGTGGTTGGTCATTCTCGTGAGAACCGTGCTGAGCCAGCGCTTTTTTGTACGCACGTGTCAAGGGTAAAATCCAGTTAGGTTGACAACGTTGTATGATTAAGTAGATTGACAAAGGTGTATGATTTTAATATTGAAGGTATTTTAATAGTGGGAATATTGTCGTCTCATTTCCCCCCTCCGCAAAGGTGCACCAGGAGGAAGAGGAAAATGGACGAAAGGGAGAAAAAAAAATACTTCTGGTTAGGGAAAATTTGGTATAAAGGACCTTTGGGACCAACTAATGGGTGATCAGACCACCAGTGCAGGCCAAAAGCTTAAAATGGAATCGAAATGGAATGCACGTGATCAGCCACTGCCACAATGTTACATCATAGCAACAATATGAAAATAAAATATCAAAGGAAAGTACACAAAATGGTAAACAGTTGACACAGGGAAGAAAATAAAAAGTAAATGGCAAAGACCATACTAACAATAATACACTTGTAAACTATCTAATAAAGACATTTGTGGAAATGGACAAAATAACATAAAATACTGGCATAATTGTATAAAAATTCAACCAAAAATACAAAATTGGCGGCCGGCCTACTACACAAGTAAAAAAAAAAAAGAAAAACTGCACATGGAATTGCAGCCCAAAAAATTATTTTTCTGGAAAACAATAAAAATTTTGAAAACTGGCAGGTTTTCAGGTGTGAAATTTTTAACTTGCTGTGCCAAAACAAGTGAAGAGCCTGCCTTAGCAAGCCGTCGAGGGAAAGCTAGTTAAAATGTCAACATGAGTGGTTTTGACCACTGATGTGGACGTTTCAAAAAATCTTGAGGTCAACACCCGTGTGCATTTCAACACAAATCATTTATAATGTGGATACTGAGGTAGAGAAATGAACGAGAAGTCACATCTCCCTAAGCCAGAAATCGCGTGGAGGTTTCCTCAAAAGAAAAACGGGGAAGTTGTGGAATGACGGTGTGACCAAAAAAACTGGGGAACAACCTGTACTACAGATTGTTATGGATAAGGGGAAGTTGGTAAAAAAAGCCTGGAAAAAATTATAATACTGCAAAAAAACTGGGTCAGGGGAGCGGTGGAAAAGGGAGGCTGTAAAAAACAAAACGGGGAAATATTCACATGTAACTTATCAAAATTCAAACATCACATTGTAAAAAAGGTTTTGTTGGTGTGGGCCCACGTAAAGTTCATATAACCATTGTGGTTGTTCAGTGCACTGTCATTAAATCATTGGATTTGGTTTTGGAATTATCTTGGGTAGTCAATGAGCCATGAGTATAGAGTTCCTTGTATGGTGGGAAACTGACGCAACAATGGGGAAAACAAACAGAAGAAATTCAGTTCCACTGTGGTTCGAATCACTATTGAATCAGTCAACACACAAAGGTCTAACTCGGATAGGGTTGTCTTTCCATTCATTGGAAAATAGTTCGGTCTTCTTTCTTTCAGGAGTTTTTCTTTTATAACATAGAAATTTGGTTTTAAAATAATCTTTATAATCACATTTAAAATTTTACTCTAGTTGGGGTATCAACAACAGATTTTGTATAATAGGACGCAATAGGTATGGTAAACAATCATACATTATTGGAACAAATAAAAGGTTACTCATGAAAATTCAACATATCTTGACCAGTGTGGTAAACAAAAGTATAATTTATAGTTGTATCTTATTGTGTTATGGCTTCATTTTAAAATTTATTGTTCATGTGAAAGTTTAAGGTCTTCAGGAGCCGAATATGGACGTAATTTAGAAATATGAACAATTTCATTGGATTTAGTTAATTTGTTTATGATATCAATTTCATAATTTACATCACTTAATTGTTTTTGAATTACATATGGACCAGAAAAGGGAGCTGTTAATTTTCGAGTATTAGGATAACAAAATTCTTCATAAATAACCTTATCACCTACATTAAATGTTTTGTTTACAACACGTGCATCAAAATATTTTGTTTCTTTGGTGGTGTTCTTCTGTTTTGCTTTTAGCTAATTTACGGGCTTCATCAATTGGTGGATAAATATTTGATTAATTGGAGAGTCAAAAGGGGTAATGCCATGTAAAAGGTAGTTTGGAGAAAATTTGGTGACAGTATGTGGGGTATTGTTATATTCATTTACTACTTGTTCAAGCAATTTAGGCCAGGGAATTTTAGCAGTTGTTGAATTAATTTTAGCCCTGAGCATAGTACAGAGAGATTGTTGAACGCGTTCCGATTTGCCATTGCATTTAGGATTGTGAGCACTTGTAAATAAATGTTTTACATTGTAATTTCTGAGAAATTTTTTAAGTCGGGAAGAAGTAAAAGCTGGGTTTCTATCAGTTAATAATTTTGAAGGCACTTGGATATTAAATATTTGCTTAAGGCAATTAATATAAGATTCAGCTGTTTCATTTTTTAGTGGCAAATGCCCAAACGTAGCGGGTTGCATGATCGATAATGACATGGAGATATCTTTTGTAGAATTGTAATAATTAAATCCTCCTACTGTATCTAAAGAGATTAATTCGAAGGGTTGATCTGGATGAGGCAGAGTTTGTAACAAACCAAATTTCTTTTGCCTAGGTTTTTTATTAATTTGACATACATGGCAGTGTTTTACAAAACGATTTATGTCTTCGTTAATTTGGGGCCAGTAGTAATGAGGGGTAATTAATTCTATCATTCTTTTGACACCGGGATGTCCAAATTTTAAATGAGCTTCAGTTAACAATTTACTTCTTAATGAGAAAGGAATTACTATTTTAGTAAACTTTTTCTTTTTAATTAAAACAATACCATTTCTAGTGAAAAACTTAGTCCATTAAGATTATCAATTTGTTGTCTAGTTTTAATTTCTTCTAAGTCCAACAAATAAGTATGATGCATTAGGTGCACTGTTGGGTTACGCGATAACATGTCTGCTTCAATATTGTTACTTGAGACGACAATATTCCCACTATTAAAATACCTTCAATATTAAAATCATACATCTTTGTCAATCTACTTAATCATACAACGTTGTCAACCTAACTGGATTTTACCCTTGACACGTGCGTACAAAAAAGCGCTGGCTCAGCACGGTCTCACGAGAATGACCAACCACGTGATCGTCTCCACTAAAGCAAATCTGTAAGTTTAAATGCGCACTTTTTTACCAGACCTCGCCATGTGATGATGTGTTTGTAGTGGGCCCTCTTGGCCGTTGCTAAAGAAGATACCTAAAATAAGAACTATGATGTCCAGCTGTGTTCTCCACTCCTTGTGTTTTTGTGATGAATTTTACATCACAAGGAGTGGAGAAACACAGCTGGACATCATAGTTCTTTATTTTAGGTATCTTCTTTAGCAACGGCCAAGACGGCCACTACAAACACATCATCACATGGCGAGGTCTGGTAAAAAAGTGCGCATTTAAACTTACAGATTTGCTTTAGTGGAGACGATCACGTGGTTGGTCATTCTCGTGAGAACCGTGCTGAGCCAGCGCTTTTTGTACGCACGTGTCAAGGGTAAAATCCAGTTAGGTTGACAACGTTGTATGATTAAGTAGATTGACAAAGATGTATGATTTTAATATTGAAGGTATTTTAATAGTGGGAATATTGTCGTCTCAATATATATATTATAATTATATATATATATATATATATATATAATATATATATAACTATATATATATATATATATTATAATATATATATATATATATATATAATATATAATAATATAATATATATATATATCTATATATATATATATATATATATATATATATATATATATATTATGTATCAGGTTTTTATTTATTCGATTAGCACTCATTTGCAAACGTCAGTATTCCCCATTACTCCACCTTTAATGTGATCATAGATATGTACTTCACAATTAATATCATTTTTGTCCTAGTTCTGGTTTACATCCAAAACTGGTCTAGGCTCCATGTAAATGATGTATATATACTTTCGGGTACCACATCGGGTACGACATTTTTTGCATTGCAGTCAGGTTTTTATTCACCTTAGCATTCATTTTGCAGACGTCAGTATTCCCAGGATTTATGACTTACGTCATGTGCGCGCCATTTTCATGCACCTCAATAGTTTATTGACGGGCTACAAAGAAAGGCAACCAAGTCGCACGACATTTCAAGCTATTTATTTATGCATTTCCTGAAAGAATTCTCAAGGTTGACCGGAATTGTCCATGAATTCAATGCTGTTCTCTCAACACCGATCTTTTTGCTGACAGTCATGCATCTTCTATCTATGTTTACTGCCACAGCTACGTTCTTGTTGATGGGCGAAGACCAAGTGGTAGATGTATTCATAGTAGAAAATGCTTTTGTGCTCGTTTCTTCAACATTTTTTTGCTTTCAACATTACTCGCGGCTTCTAACATACACGTTCAAACGCAGTTTGATAACTGGCTTGCTCAAAGATCTTCACGAAAAGGAGCTCGGCCGATCCAAGCTGTCCACTCTTGACCTGAGTGTCCTTCAGGCGATCGCCAATAAGGACGTGGTCATTATTTATGCTTGGGGTATGAATCAGTTTACCAGAATCTACATCATTTCGGTGATTGGAGCGTTTATTACATATTCGTTGTTGTTCATTGGCATAAAAAGACAGAGTACGTAACACTCAAGGATTCACATTTGTCTTGGTTATTCAATATCAAGAACTCTATAGTATGTCGATTTACTATGCGAGCCTCGAAAAGACTTTCTTCCCCAATCCCTTCGCTTGGTTTTCTAGGAAACGGGGGGAGCATCGCTTTTCTAAACCTAACGCGTTTGAGGTTCTGTTGTAGGGTTAACAATCCGAGCATTTCAAACCCAAGTAGGGTGGGGAAAAAACATGCTCACGCCGTTTCGAAGAAAACCACATGCGGGGATGGGGGAGGAAAATGCTTTCGAGGCTCGCATTCTAGATAGACAAGGTATAACCAGAGAGCAACCGCAAAAAGGTGTTTGATATTGCAAGGAATTTTCTCAGAAATATTATTTTTATGTACCAGATTTGTTTTCAAAATGTGTCAACCTTTAGATTTGATTCTAAGGTCACTTTATAAACATATATTCTAATTTTGTCTAGGGTGGAAAATCCCCTAAATGCTAATCATCATTAAAATATGTCGTCAATAGTCTTCGACCCCATAATGATATTAACTCATTGGGACAATTTCACCTTTCCAGTATAAAATCTTTTAGTAATCGAAGAATTAAAATCAACTGTTTATTGTTTCGTTATTTGCTTATAAAATAACACAAATGCTGCTCTATTACACATTCATGCCTGTTATAGATATGAATAAAATGAATATTTTATAGAAGTTAACTTACGATTGAATTAAAAATATTTTAAAACATTCTTCGTTCCATTATTTTCTTTCAAAATTTTCGGCATTTTCTTTTCTAAAAAAAGTTTTAAATTTTAATGTACTCGAACAATTAACGAAAAAATTCGTATTTTCGTACTTTAACTGAAATTTACCACAATTAATACAGAAAATGTCGTTTTTTTTGTAGTCGTTTTCTGGCAACACAGTTGTCAGTTTAAAACCTTAAACTAGACGGGACTTATTTTTTTGCATTGTGGGATTTTGCCTATAAAAAACCATGGATATGCCAATAAAATTTTTTACATTTCCATGTTCCAGGGAAATTACTGGCGGAAAGTGGATTTTTCTAAATTTTTTTGAAAATCATTGATATATTCTAAGGAACGTGCTGGAAAAAATGTTTTCTGAAAACACATGTCCTGCTGAAAACACATTTGTTGCCAAAAAAATTTCCAAGAGCGCTAATGTTCCTATTAATTCCACTTGTGAGTAACAGCAGCTCGAAGTTTTAAAGTTCGCGTACTCTACTGTCCGCTACATAAGACTATAGAGAAGGAATAGAAGAATAAAAAAAAGTAACACTATTATGAGAGGGAAAAAATCTCTTGATGTTAGCTGTGCGATAGAATTTCTGCCGCATGCTTTAAAAAAGAAATATTTTTTCTATACTACTTTTCATTGTCAAGTATATCACAATAATATAATTGTATGCAAAATTAGAGCTAACCTAAAATGTAATTTTACTTTTTTTTCTACTTTGTTTTTTAAAGAAGTCAACTCTGTTTCCAAGCAGGTGCCAAGAATGATTTTCAGCCTACTTTTCTTTTTTTTATTTCCAAATAATTTTTAAATAATGCAAAAAAAAGGTATTGACATTCTGACGATGTCAGGCTGTGCATTTGTTTACTAATAAGATAAAGTCATTAGGTAATTGAAAGTAGCAAAAAGTTCTCAAATACTTTTTGCTACTTTCAATTACCTAATGTGAAATATAAGGTAATGAAAGTATTGCATTGGGGAAGATTTGTTATAAAACTAATTTATTAGCTCTTGAGAAATCAATGCAGTCATCTATTTACTTCCTTTGTTACGTTTTTGTTTGCCTATAAGCCACAAAGCTTTTATTTTAATTGGTTTATGACAGTATCTTAGCAACATTAATTTGTAGTTGTAAGTCATGTTATATTAATATTAAAGCTTTTTATTCATTTTAGACATTCTCAGTTTCATTTTACTGGGAGGTTATTATGTTATTAATATTTCTAATCGATTTAATCAATGGTCATAACATGAACCACCGAATTTCTATTATAAATATAAGCATCTGAAACAGCTGAGATTGTTCTAAAAAGATGAAAAAGACAAGGCTGGATGGAAAAGGGGTGTTTCACCAGAATGCCTATATTAAAACTAGCATTGTCGTAGAGTGGTTAAGCTACTTTGTGGCCAATTCATTCAAATTATGAATTTATTTTCATTAGCTAAATGACTCAAAGTAAATAAATTTAGAAAGGGAGTTATTTTTATGGATTAATTTGATTACAGAATTTTGAAGCCAACTTGAACGTTATTAAGTTTTCTGTTTCATGAACACGTGGATGTAAATATTCGTCCCTGAGTTACGTCTTTGTTGTAAAAAAAACTTGATTTTGATTGACAACATTATTTTTGAATTATAAGGTCTTTGATAAAATCTAAATATATCATTAAAAATAATAAGTGGTGGCTAAACACTAAAATTATATCGCATTATGCATTTTCGTGAATACGGATATTTGTGGAATGTTCTTTCCCAGTTTGGGATAGATTTAAAAGGATCTCAAAGTAATTCGAAGCGCTTGACATTTCTTCGAATGATATTTAAGTTGCCTTTCATTTTCTATATGGCATCGACCGTGTCTAGTTTTTGGCTTCTTATTAGAGTAACTTACTTATCTATCCTAGACATTAGAGCCCTTCTTCCAAGCTTGTTAACAAGCATTTTATCCATCATACTGTGGTATTCAATGTTTCAGCGAAGATCAGCTATCCAAACTTCCTTTACAAGAGCAACACAGTTCTCCGAAAAACACCAAATATATTTTGTACGACACTCCACCTTCAATGTGATCATAGCTATGTACTTCACAATTAATATAATTTTTGCCCTGGTTCTGGTTTACATCCAAAACTGGTTTAGGCTCCAGGAAAATGATGTATATACTTTAGGGTACCACATCGGGTACGACATTTTTAGCCTTATAGTCAGGTTTTTATTCAACTTAGCATTCATTTTGCAAACGTCAACATTCCCAGGATTTATGACTATCGTCATGTGCGCCATTTTCATGCACCTC
Source organism: Oedothorax gibbosus (assembly GCA_019343175.1). NCBI lineage: Eukaryota > Metazoa > Arthropoda > Arachnida > Araneae > Linyphiidae > Oedothorax > Oedothorax gibbosus. The sequence goes on from JAFNEN010002428.1 coordinate 10,061, forward strand.
AATAGTTTATTGACGGGCTACAAAGAAAGGCTAACCAAGTCGCACGACATTTCAAGTTACTTATTTATGCATTTCCTGAAAGAGTACTCAAGGTTGACCGGAATTGTCCACGAATTCAATGCTGTTCTCTCAACACCGATTTTCTTGCTGACAGTCATGCATCTTCTATGTATGTTTACTGCCACAGCTACGTTCTTGGTGATGGTCCCAGGCCAAGTGGTAGATGTATTCATTGTAGAAAATGCTTTTATGCTCGTTTCTTCAACACTTTTATTGCTTTCAACATTGGTCGCGGCGTCTAACATACACGTTCAAACGCAGTTGATAACTGGCTTGCTCAAAGATCTTCACGAAAAGGAGCTCAGTCGATCTAAGCTGTCCACTCGTGATCTGAGTGTCCTTCAGGCGATCGCCAATAAGGACGTGGTCATTATTTCCGCTTGGGGAATGATTCAGTTTACCAGAAACCACATCATTTCGGTGATCGGAGCGTTTATTACGTATTCGTTGTTGTTCATTGGCATAAAAAGACAGAGTACGTAACACTCAAGGATTCACATTTGTCTTGGTTATTCAATATCAAGAACATTAACCAGAGAGCAATCGCAAAAAGGTGTTTGATAGTGCAAGGAATTTTCTCAGAACTATTATCTTTATGTACCAGATTTGTTTTCAAAATGCGTCAACCTATAGATTTGATTCGAAGGTCACTTTATAAACATATTTTCTAATTTTGTCTAGGGTGGAAAATCTCCAGAATACTAATCATCATTAAAATATGTCGTCAATAGTCCTCACCCCCATAATGATATTAACTCATTGGACAATTCCACCTTTCCAGTATAAAATCTGTTAGTAATCGAAGAATCGAAATCAACTGTTTATTGTTTCATTATTTGTCAACAAAATAACACAAATGCTGTTCTATTAAACATTCATGCCTGTTATAGATATGAATAAAATAAATATTTTATAGAAGTTAACTTACGATTGAATTAAAAATATTTCAGAAAAATTCTTCGATCCATTATTTTCTTTCAAATGTTCGGCATTTTCTTTTTTTAAAAAAAGTTTGAAATTTTAATGACTCGAGTAATTAACGAAAAAATTCGTACTTTCGTACTGAAACTGAAATTAAACACAATTAATACAGAAAATGTCTGTTTTTTTGTTGTCGTTTTCTGGCCACACAGTTGTCAGTTTAAAACCTTAAGCTTGACGGGATTTTTTTCCATTGTGGGGTTTTGGCGATATAAAAAAAAACCTGGATATGCATATAGAATTTTTTACATTTCCATGTTCTAAGGAAGTTACTGGCTTTACGTAGATTTTTTGAAAGTTTTTGTTAAAGTCATTGATATATTCTTAGAACCTGCAGGGAAAAAATGGGCACATTTGTCGCCCAAAATTTCCAGGAACGCTGGTAAATTGGACTTGTGAGTAACGACAGTTCGTAATTTTGGCGTTCTCGACTGTCCGCTGCATAAGACTACAGAGAAAGAATAGAAGAAGAAGAAAAGTAACCCTCTGTTATGAGTGGGCAAAAAATTCTTGATGTTGGCTTTGCGATAGAATTTCTGCCACGTGCTTTAAAAAAAATTATTTTTTCTGTACTACTTTTTATTGCCAAGTATATCTTGATAATATAATTGTATGCGAAATTAGAGCTAACCTAAAATAAATTTTACTTTTTTTTATTCCACTTTGTTTTATTAAAGAAGAGTTATAATTCAGATTTCAGTTTATATCCCAGCAATGATTTCAGTCTACTTTTCTTTTCTTTATTTCGAAATAATATTTAAATAATTCAAAAAGTAGGTATTGACATTCTGACGATGTCCGGCTGTGTATTTGTTTACTAATCAGAAAGCGGCAAGGTATTATATATATTTTTTTGCTTAAAAATCTGGATAGTTTAAATTTACATTTCTTATATTTTTAGTGCAGTTTTTAGTAGTTTCATGCTTTTTATTATTAAAACAGTATTCAATGATTCTTCGTACTGCAAATAAATTAAGCTGACGATCAATAATTTTAATTTAATTTGCGAAAGAAAATTAATCAAAATAGTTTATTATGGCTTTTAAAGGTTTAATGTATTACTTGTAGAATGAGCTTGGGGATTTTTTTCCCAGTGTGTATAAATCTTGTGTGTAGAAGAGGTTTTAGATGACATTTAATGTTACAAACTGACTTATTTTCCGATAAGAATTTCAGTAAGTAGTTAAAAACATTAAAGTAGATTGTTTTAGTTATTTTAGAATTTTTGATCACTTTCAATTACCTATAATGAAATATAAGTTAATGAAAGTATTGCGTTTGGGATGATCTGTTGTAAAACTAATTTATTAGCTCTTGATCAATCATAGAAGTCCTTAATATATAGTTTCCTTTGTTACGTTTTTTTGCCTATGAGCCGTAAAGCCGTAATTTTCATTGGTTTATGACAGTATCTTACCAACATTAATTCGTAGTTTTAAGTCATTCAATCAATGATCACAACATGAAAATTGAATATCTATGATAAATATAATCATTTGCAACAACTTTTAAAAAAGATGAAAAACTCAAGGCTGAATGCAAAAGGGATGTTACAAAAGAAATCCTATATAAAAACTAGTAATATCGTGTAGTAGTTAAGCTTTTTTTTATAATTTCATTCAGATTATGAATTTATTTTCATTATCTAAATGACTCAAAGTAAATACATTCAGAAATTATTTTTCAGAATTCATTTTTATGGATATTTTTTAATAAAAAGCCAATTTAGACGTTATTAAGTTTTCTGTTTCATGAGCTAGTGGTTGTAAATATTCGTCCCCGAGTTACCTCTTGTTGCACCAATAAAAAAAAATCAACTTCATTTTGACTGATAACGTAATTTTGAATTATACGGTCTTTAATAAAAGCTAAACATCTTTAAAACATTAAGTGAAGACTAAAAAGTAAAGCATTTCATTTCATTATGCATTTTCGTGGATACGGATATTTGTGGAAAGTTCTTTCCCAGTTTGTGATAGATATTACAAGATTCCGAAGTAATTCGAAGCGCTTGACATTTTTACGAATGCTATTTAAGTTGCCTTTCATTCTGTATGTGGCATCGGCAGTGTCTAATGTTTGGCTTCTTATTAGAGTATATTATCTCCTAGACATTAGAACCCTTCTTTCTAGCTTGTTAACAAGCATTTTATCCCTCATACTGTGGTATTCAATGTTTCAGCGAAGATCAGCTATCCAAACTTCCCTCGCAAAAGCAACATAGTTCTCCGAAATACACCAAATAATTTTTGTACGACACTCCACCTTCAATGTGATCATAGCTATGCACTTCACAATTAATCTCATCTTTGCCCTGGTTCTGGTTTACATTCAAAACTGGTCTAGGCTCAATGTAGATGATATATATACTTTAGGTACCACATCGGGTACGATATTTTCAGCCTTACATTCAGGTTTTTATTCAACTTTGCATTCATTTTGCAAACGTCAGCATTCCCAGGATTTATGACTATCGTCATGTGCGCTGTTTTCATGCACCTCAATAGTTCATTGAAGGGCTACAAAGAAAGGCTGGCCAAGTCGCACGACATTTCAAGCTATAAATTGATGAACTTCCTGAGAGAATACTCAAAGTTGACCGGAATTGTCCGCGACTTCAATGCTGTTCTCTCAATTCCGATCTTCGTGCTGACAGTCATGCATCTTCTGTCTATGTTTACTGTCACAGCTACGTTCTTGTTAATGGGCGACCAACTGGTAGAAGCATTTATCGTAGAAAATGCTTTTGTGCTCGTTTCTTCAACGCTCTTTTTGCTTTCAACATTGGTCGCGGCGTCTAACATACACGGTCAAACACAGTTGATAACTGGCTTGCTCAAAGATCTTCACGAAAAGGAGCTCGGCCGATAATAGTTGTCCACTCGTGACCTGAGTGTCCTTCAAGCGATCGCCAATAAGGACGTGGTCATTATTTCCGCTTGGGGAATGATTCAGTTTACCAGAAACTACATCATTTCAGTGATTGGAGCGTTTATTACATATTCGTTGTTGTTCATTGGCATAAACAATCAGAGTACGTAACACTCAAGAATTCACATTTGTCTTGGTTATTCAATATCAAGAACATTAACTAGAGAGCAGCAATCGCATAAAAGGTGTTTGATATTGCAAGGAATTTTCTCAGAACTATTATCTTTATGTACCAGATTTTTTTTTCAAAATGTGTCAACCTTTAGATTTGAATCGAAGGTCACTTTATAAACATATATTCTAATTTTGTCTATGGTGGAAAAACCCCTAAATACTAATCATCAGTAAAATATGTCGTCAATAGTCCTCACCCCGATAATGATATTAACTCATTGGAACAATTCCAACTTTCCAGTATAAAATCTTTCAGTAATCGAAGAATTAAAATCAACTGTTTATTGTTTCATATTTGTCAACAAAATAACACAAATGCGGTTCTAATAAACATTCATGCCTAGTATAAATATGAATAAAAGGAATATTTTATTGAAGTTAACTTACGATTGAATTAAAAATATTTAAAAAAAATTCTTCTATCCATTATTTTCTTTCAAAATTTTCGGCATTTTCTTTTTTAAAAAAAGTTTGAAATTTTAATGTACTCGAACAATTGACGAAAAAATTCGTACTTTCGTACTTGAAATGAAATTTTCCACAATTAATACAGAAAATATCTGTTTTTTGTAGAGGTTTTCTGGCAACACAGTTGTCAGTTTAAAACCTTAAACTTGACGGGACTTATTTTTTGCATTGTGGTATTTTGCCTATAAAAAACCATGGATATGGCAATGGAATTTTTTTTTAACCTTTCCATGTCCCAGAGAAATTATTGGAGGTACGTGGATTTTTCTAAATTTTTTTTGAAAAATCATTGATATATTCTAAGGACCCTGCTGGAAAATTTTTTTGCTTAAAACACATTTGTTGCCAAAAAATTTCCAAGAGCACTAATGTTCCTAATAAGCAAAAAGTTCTAAAATACTTTTTGCTACTTTCAATTACCTAATGTGAAATATAAGGTAATGAAAGTATTGCATTGGGGAAGATTTGTTATAAAACTAATTTATTAGCTCTTGAGAAATCAATACAGTCCTCTATTTACTTCCTTTGTTACGATTTTGTTTGCCTATTAGCCACAAAGCTTTTATTTGAATTGGTTTATGACAGTATCTTAGCAACATTAATTTTTGGTTTTAGTCCATGTAATTTTAATATTAAAGTTTTTCTATTCATTTTCAACATTCTCAGTTTTATTTTACTGGGAGGTTATTACGTTATTAGTATTTCTAATCGATTCAATCAATGATCATAACATCAAAATCGAATTTCTATTATAAATATAAGCATATGCAACAACTGAGATTGTTCTAAAAAGATGAAAAAGACAAGGCTGGATGCAAAATGGGTGTTTCACCAGAATGCCTATATTGAAACTAGCAATGTCGTAGAGTGGTTAAGCTACTTTGTGGCCAATTCATTCAAATTATGAATTTATTTTCATTAGCTAAATGACTCAAAGTAAATAAATTTAGAAAGGGAGTTATTTTTATGGATTAATTTGATTACATAATTTTGAAGCCAACTTGAGCGTTTTTATTATAATTATTTCATGAACACGTGGATGTAAATATTCGTCCCTAAATTACGTCTTTGTTGTAAAAAAAATTAACTTGCTTTTGATTGACAATGTTATTTTTGAATTATATGATCTTTAATAAAATCTAAATATATCATTAAAAATAATAAGTGGTGGCTAAACACTAAAAATAGCATTATGCATTTTCGTGGATACGGATATTTGTGGAAAGTTCTTTCCCAGTTTGGGATAGATATAAAAGGATCTCTCAAAGTAATTCGAAGCGATTGACAATTCTTCGAATGATATTTAGGTTGCCTTTCATTTTCTATGTGGCATCGACCGTGTCTAATTTTTGGCTTCTTATTAGAGTAACTTACTTATCTATTCTAGACATTAGAGCCCTTCTTCCAAGCTTATTAACAAGCATTTTATCCATCATGTAATTTTAATATTAAAGTTTTTCTATTCATTTTCAACATTCTCAGTTTTATTTTACTGGGAGGTTATTACGTTATTAGTATTTCTAATCGATTCAATCAATGATCATAACATCAAAATCGAATTTCTATTATAAATATAAGCATCTGATGATATGTATCCTAAAATTTTAGTTGAATGTGCAGAAGAGTTGGGGGATGCAATTCTGACTATTTTTAGGTCATCATTTATTTCTGGACAGGTGCCAGCAGACTGGAAATTGGCGAATGTTACTCCAATGTACAAGAAAGGGCCTAAATCTGATCCAGGTAATTATAGACCAGTTAGTTTTATATCTGTTTTAGGTAAAGTTTTTGAGACATTGTTGAAAATGCGTATAATGACTTTTTGGAAACTAATAATTTACTTTCAGATAATCAATATGGCTTTAGAAAAGGTAGGTCTTGTACAACTAATCTTTTAAAAATTTATGATACTGTTACAGAAGAGATTGATAAAGACAATATGGTTGATGTTATTTACATCGATTTCCAAAAGGCTTTTGATAAAGTTCCTCATGAAGCTTTGTTATTTAAGTTGAAAAGATTTGGGTTAGGGACTGCTGTGGTCCGTTGGATTAAAAATTGGTTGACCAATAGAAAACAACGGGTTCACATTAATGGTAATTACTCTGATTGGAATGAGGTTGTAAGTGGAGTGCCTCAGGGCTCTGTACTAGGACCAATTTTATTTATTATGTTTATTGATGATATCAGCTGGGGGTTGAATAGCAAGTTAAGTATTTTTGCAGATACTTAAAAGTGACGAGTACAGTAAATTCTGTTGAGCATATTGAGCAGTTACAAAATGATCTTACGAAAATTACTGAATAGGCTTCACGCTGGGGCATGTCGTTCAGTGTTAACAAATGTCAAACCTTGCATTTGGGTAAGAACAATGTTAATCATTCTTATGTTTTACAGGGAGAAAGTATCCAAGATAGTGAGTTCGTTAGAGATTTAGGAGTTTTGGTGAGCAATGATTTCAAAATGAGTAAGCAGTGTGTTGAGGCAAGTAAGAAAGCCAATCGAATGTGGGATATATTAGAAAAAGTATCACTTCTAAATCTAAGGAGATTATTTTGCCATTGTATAGGGGATTGGTAAGGCCACATCTGGAATATGCTGTTCAGTTTTGATCTCCCTTCCTCAGAAAAGATATAGAGTTGCTTGAAAAAGTTCAGCATAGGGCTACAAAAATGATTAAGGGTCTATCTGGTATTGATTATGATAACAGATTAAGATCTTTAAACATGTATTCCCTGGAAAACAGGAGAGCTAGGGGTGATTTAATACAGTTATTTAAGTTCATAAAACAGGGAGACATGGAGGGCTTAGATTTTACTTTAAATAGCCGGAACAGAGGTCATGATCAGAAATTGAATAAATCGAGCTTTAGAAGGGAGGTAAGAAAACATTATTTTTACAATAGAGTTGTCAATGAGTGGAATGCTTTACCAGATTATGTTGTGCATTCGAAGAGAGTAGAAGATTTTAAGAAGAAACTTGACGGACATTGGAAACTGGTAATGTATTAGATTTATTTTGGACCAACCTTGCTGGGCCTCTGGCCTGTTGTTGGTCGACAATTTTTGTATTTGTATTTGTATATGCAACAACTGAGATTGTTCTAAAAAGATGAAAAAGACAAGGCTGGATGCAAAAGGGGTGTTTCACCAGAATGCCTATATTGAAACTAGCAATGTCGTAGAGTGGTTAAGCTACTTTGTGGCCAATTCATTCAAATTATGAATTTATTTTCAGTAGCTAAATGACTTAAAGTAAATAAATTTAGAAAGGGAATTATTTTTATGGATTAATTTGATTACATAATTTTGAAGCCAACTTGAACGTTATTAAGTTTTCTGTTTCATGAACACGTGGATGTAAATATTCGTCCCTGAGTTACGTCTTTGTTGTAAAAAAATTAACTTGCTTTTGATTGACAATGTTATTTTTGAATTATATGATCTTTAATAAACCGTGTCTAGTTTTTTGGCTTCTTATTAGAGTAACTTACTTATCTATCCTAGACATTAGAGCCCTTCTTCCAAGCTTATTAACAAGCATTTTATCCATCATACTGTGGTATTCAATGTTTCAGCGAAGATCAGCTATCCAAACTTCCTTTACAAGTGCAACACAGTTCTCCGAAAAACACCAAATATTTTGTACGACACTCCACCTTTAATGCGATCATAGCTATGTACTTCACAATTAATATAATTTTTGCCCTGGTTCTGGTTTACATCCAAAACTGGTCTAGGCTCCAGGTAAATGATGTATATACTTTCGGGTACCACATCGGGTACGACATTTTTAACCTTGTAGTCAGGTTTTTATTCAACTTAGCATTCATTTTGCAAACGTCAGTATTCCCAGGATTTATGACTATCGTCATGTGCGCCATTTTCATGCACCTCAATAGTTTATTGACGGGCTACAAAGAAAGGCTAACCAAGTCGCACGTCATTTCAAGCTATTTATTTATTCATTTCCTGAAAGAATACTCAAGGTTGACCGGAATTGTCCACGAATTCAATGCTGTTCTCTCAACACCGATCTTCTTGCTGACAGTCATGCATCTTCTTATGTATGTTTACTGCCACAGCTACGTTCTTGTTGATGGGCGAAGACCAAGTGGTAGATGTATTCATAGTAGAAAATGCTTTTGTGCTCGTTTCTTTAACACTTTTATTGCTTTCAACATTACTCGCGGCTTCTAACATACACGTTCAAGCGCAGTTGATAACTGGCTTGCTCAAAGATCTTCACGAAAAGGAGCTCAGCCTATTCAAGTTGTCCACTCGTGACTTGAGTGTCCTTCAGGCGATCGCCAATAAGGACGTGATCATTATTTCCGCTTTTGGAATGATTCAGTTTACCAGAAACTACATCATTTCGGTGATCGGAGCGTTTTTTACTTATTCGTTGATGTTTTTTGGCATAAAAAGACAGAGTACGTAACACTCAAGGATTCACATTTGCCTTGGTTATATTCAATATCAAGAACACTAACCAGAGAGCAATCGCAAAAGGTGTTTGATATTGCAAGGAATTTTCTCAGAACTATTATCTTCATGTACCAGATTTATTTCAAAATGTGTCAACCTTTAGATTTGATTCGAATATCACTTTATAAACATATATTCTAATTTTGTATATGGTGGAAAAACCCCTAAATACTAATCATCATTAAAATATGTCGTCAATAGTCCTCACCCCGATAATGTTATTAACTCATTAGGACAATTTCACCTTTCCAGTATAAAATCTTTTGGTAATCGAAGAATTAAAATCAACTGTTTATTGTTTCGTTATTTGCTAATAAAATAACACAAATGCTGTTCTATTTAACATTCATGCCTGTTATAGTTATGAATAAAATAAATATTTTATAGAAGTTGACTTACGATTGAATTAAAAATATTTAAGAAAAATTCTTCGATCCATTATTTTCTTTCAAAATGTTCGGCATTTTCTTTTTTAAAAAAAGTTTGAAATTTTAATGTACTCGAGTAATTAACGAAAACATTCGTACTTTCGTACTTAAACTGAAATTTACCACAATTAATACAGAAAATGTCGTTTTTTTTGTAGTCGTTTTCTGGCAACACAGTTGTCAGTTTAAAACCTTAAACTTGACGTTTTTTTTCCATTGTGGGGTTTTGGCGATATAAAAAAAAAACCATGGATATGCCTATGGAATTTTTTACATTTCCATGTTCTAAGGAAGTTACTGGCTTTACGTAGATTTTTTGAAAGTTTTTGTTAAAGTCATTGATAGATTCTTAGAACCTGCAGGGAAAAAATGGGCACATTTGTCGCCCAAAAATTTCCAGGAACGCTGGTAAATTGGACTTGTGAGTAACGACAGATCGGAGTTTTGGCGTTCTCGACTGTCCGCTGCATAAGACTATAGAGAAGGAATAGAAGAAGAAGAAAAGTAACCCTCTGTTATGAGTGGGCAAAAATTTCTTGATGTTGGCTTTACGATAGAATTTATGCCACGTGCTTTAAAAAAATTATTTTTTCTGTACTACTTTTTATTGCCAAGTATATCTGATAATATAATTAATCATCTTAATAATATAATTAATGCGAAATTAGAGTTAACCTAAAATAAAATTTTACTTTTTTTTATTCCACTTTGTTTTTTAAAGAAGAGTTATAATTTAGATTTCAGTTTATATCCCAGCAATGATTTTCAGTCTACTTTTCTTTTCTTTTATTTCGAAATAATATTTAAATAATTCAAAAAGTAGGTATTGACATTCTGAAGATGCCCGGCTGTGTATTTGTTTACTAATCAGAAAGCGGCAAGGTATTATATATATATTTTTTGCTTAAAAATCTGGATAGTTTAAAGTTACATTTCTTATATTTGTAGTGCAAGTAGTTTCATGCTTTTTATTATTAAAACAGTATTTAATGATTCTTCGTACTGCAAATAAATTAAGCTTACGATCAATAATTTTAATTTAATTTGCGAAAGAAAATTAATCAAAATAGTTGATTATGGCTTTTAAAGGTTTAAATTATTACTTGTAGAATGAGCTTGGCGATTTTTTTCCCAGTGTGTATAAATCTTGTGTGTAGAAGAGGTTTTAGATGGCATTTAATGTTAAAAACTGACTTATTTTCTGATAAGAATTTCAGTAAGTAGTTAAAAACATTAAAGTAGACTGTTCTAGTTATTTTAGAATTTTTTGTCACTTTCAATTACCTAATATGAAATATAAGGTAATGAAAGTATTGCGTTTGGGAAGATCTTTGTAAAACTAATTTATTAGCTCTTGATCAATCATATAAGTCCTTAATATATATTTCCTTTGTTACGTTTTTTTGCCTATGAGCCGCAAAGCCGTTATTTTCATTGGTTTATGACAGTATCTTAGCAACATTAATTCGTAGTTTTAAGTCATTCAATCAATGATCACAACATGAAAATTGAATTTCTATGATAAATATAATCATTTGCAACAACTTTTAAAAAAGATGAAAAACTCAAGGCTTAATGCAAAAGGGATGTTACAAAAGAAATCCTTTTTAAAAACTAGTAATATCATGTAGTGGTTAAGCTTTTTTTTATATATTTCATTCAGATTATGAATTTATTTTCATTATCTAAATGACTCAAAGTAAATACATTCAGAAATTATTTTTCAGAATTCATTTTTATGGATATTTTTTAATAAAAAGCCAACTTAGACGTTATTAAGTTTTCTGTTTCATGAGCTAGTGGTTGTGAATATTCGTCCCCGAGTTACCTCTTTGTTGCACCAATGAAAAAATCAACTTCATTTTGATTGACAACGTAATTTTGAATTATATGCTCTTTAATAAAAGCTAAACATCTTTAAAACATTAAGTGAAGACTAAAAAGTTAAGTTATATAAAATTATGCATTTTCGTGGATACGGATATTTGTGGAAAGTTCTTTCCCAGTTTGGGATAGATATTACAAGATTCCGAAGTAATTCGAAGCGCTTGACATTTTTACGAATGCTATTTAAGTTGCCTTTCATTCTGTATGTGGCATCGGCAGTGTCTAATGTTTGGCTTCTTATTAGAGTATATTATCTCCTAGACATTAGAACCCTTCTTTCTAGCTTGTTAACAAGCATTTTATCCCTCATACTGTGGTATTCAATGTTTCAGCGAAGATCAGCTATCCAAACTTCCCTCACAAAAGCAACAAAGTTCTCCGAAATACACCAAATAATTTTTGTACGACACTCCACCTTCAATGTGATCATAGCTATGCACTTCACAATTAATCTCATATTTGCCCTGGTTCTGGTTTACATTCAAAACCGGTCTAGGCTCAATGTAGATGATATATATACTTTAGGGTACTACATCGGGTACGATATTTTCAGCCTTACATTCAGGTTTTTATTCAACTTTGCATTCCTTTTGCAAACTTCAGCATTCCCAGGATTTATGACTATCGTCATGTGCGCTATTTTCATGCACCTCAATAGTTCATTGACGGGCTACAAAGAAAGGCTGGCCAAGTCGCACGACATTTCAAGCTATAAATTGATGAACTTCCTGAGAGAATACTCAAAGTTGACCGGAATTGTCCACGAATTCAATGCTGTTCTCTCATTTCCGATCTTCGTGCTGACAGTCATGCATCTTCTGTCTATGTTTTCTGTCACAGCTTCGTTCTTGATAATGGGCGACCAACTGGTAGAAGCATTTATCGTAGAAAATGCTTTTGTGCTCGTTTCTTCAACACTCTTTTTGCTTTCAACATTGGTCGCGGCGTCTAACATACACGTTCAAACACAGTTGATAACTGGCTTGCTCAAAGATCTTCACGAAAAGGAGCTCAGCCGATCTATGCTGTCCACTCGTGATCTGAGTGTCCTTCAGGCGATCGCCAATAAGGACGTGGTCATTATTTCCGCTTGGGGAATGATTCAGTTCACCAGAAACTACATCGTTTCGGTGATCGGAGCGTTTATTACGTATTCGTTGTTGTTCATTGGCATAAACAGACAGAGTACGTAACACTCAAGGATTCACATTTGTCTTGGTTATTCAATATCAAGAACACTAACCAGAGAGCAATCGCAAAAAAGGTGTTTGATATTGCAAGGAATTTTCTCAGAACTATTATCTTTATATACCAGATTTTTTTTCAAAATGTGTCAACCTTTAGATTTGATTCGATAGTCACTTTATAAACATATATTCTAATTTTGTCTATGGTGGAAAAAACCCTAAATACTAACCCCTAAATAATAATTTTTTAAATTTCCATGTTCTAAGGAAGTTACTGGCTTTACGTAGATTTTTATAAAGGTTTTGTGTTAAAGTTATTGATATATTTTTAGACCTGCATTTAAAAAATGTGCACATTTGTTGCCCAAAAATTTCCAGGAACGCTGATAAATTGGACTTGTGAGTAACGACAGCTCGTAGTTTTGGCGTTCTCTACTGTCCGCTGCCTAAGACTATAGAAAAATAATAGAAGAAGAGGCAATTAGTAACCCTGTTATGATTCTTCAAAAACATTTCTTAATGTCAGTCGCGTGATTGTAAAGGCATTTGGTAATAGAATTTTTGGCCCATGCTTTCAAAAAGATTTTTTTTCTATACAATTTTTAATTTCAAAATATATTGATAATTTAATTTTCTGCAAAAATAGAGCAAACCTAAAAAGAAATTTTACTTTAATTATTCCACTTTTTTTAAAGAAGTCAACTCTGTTTCTCCAGCAGGTGCCAATTATGATTTTTTGCCTACTGTTTTTTTTAATTCGAAATAAATTTTAAAAATGAAAAAATTAGGTAAAACGATGTCCGTATGTCTATCCAAACCAAAATCCTTCCAAAATAAGTTCTATATGTCGGATCTTAAAAATTCTTTTTTGTTAGAAAGGTATGACCTCAGAGTCTCAACTTTAATACTTTTTGTCCGTCTGTCTGTACGTTCAGATGAATATATGTCTTTCGGCGAATTTAACTCTTAATTAGCAATGAATTTTCATTTCAAGTCATTTAAATCGCTGTTGCCACATCAACAATGGCAAGAAAATATTATTTACAAATAATATTTGAAGCAATTTTTTCTATTTTTTAATAATTTAAGAATTTATTATCTAGTACAGTTTGAAATAGTTCCATGCTTTTTGTTATCAATAAATATTTAATATTTTTTCGAACTACAAATCTTTTATGCAAACGATAAATAATATTAATTTAATTTGATTAAAATTTTATTAATTAAATTAATGAAAATTGTTGATTTTGGTTTTTAGAAGTATAAATTCTAACTCAATAATGCTGTGTTTAGCGACTTTTTTAGCTTCCACAATGCGTTTATAACGTAAAAAGTGGAAGGTTTTATAATCGTTCAGTCCGTCTGTCTGTCCGTCACCCACTTTCACAGAAAGAACCACAAGTCAAACAGACAAGTGAAAGACGTCATTTTGAAGCAAAAATCAGATTAGGCTACATTCCAAATTTCATTAAACAATTTAAATTAGAAGTTTATTTAAAATTTAAATAACTAAATTTTGTATCTACGTTGAAATAACCATGCAAATTCCATTTTTATTCATATTTTCACTGTTGCCATCCACAAGTCCCACAGACAAGTGGGATACGTCATTTTGAAGCAAAAAATCAGATTTGGCTACATGCCAAATTTCATTAAAAAATTTAAACTAGAAGCTTATTTAAAATTTAAATAACTAAAAATTTAATCTACATTAAAATAACATGCAAATTCCATTTTATTCAATATTTTCACTGTTGCCATTTTGTTAAACGTACGAGAAACTTTATTTAAATAAAAATAAACACTTTCGAAAGAATATTTATTTATGTGATATAATCATAGATATCATAATTAAAATATTAGATTGGCTGATCACGTGACCCCCAATGCTAACGACGGGGCGCGCATGGAGGCTTTTTTGGGGGCATAATGGCCAGTGTTGCTGCCACTTTAAGGAGAAAAATACTACGAAATAATACCATTTATTTCTAAAATTACAAAAAAAAAATACTAGAAAGGATTTAAAGTAACTAAAAATATTCCAAAATGCAGTTAGTATTTTAACGATATTTTTTTGTAATTTTAGAATTATTCTAAAATACAAATATACTCTTTAAACTTTATAACTAAACTTTTAACTTAATTTAGAATTTATTTAAGAATTATTCTAAAATTACAAAAAAATATCGTAAAAATACTAGCTGCATTTTGGAATATTTTTAGTTACTTTAAATCCTTTCTAGTATTATTTTGTTGTTGTAATTTTAGAAATAAATGGTATTATTTCGTAGTATTTTTCTCCTTAAAGTGGCAGCAACACTGGCCATTATGCCCACCCAAAAAAGCCTCCATGCGCGTCCCGTCGTTAGCATTGGAGGTCATGTGATCAGCCAATCTAATACTTTAATTATGATATCTATGGATATAATTCAGTTTGGATTGTTGTAATATCACAATAGAGTTCTTTTGATGGTTCATTATATATGTATGAAGAAAGATGCATAGAGAATTCTAACTTGGCATAAAAAATATGCAATGTTTTGCTTTTATTTTTAAAGCATCAATTGCACTAATTATATATTTTTCGAACTGTAAATTAATTTAACAAACGATAAATGATTGAATTTTCGAAAGAAATGTAAATGGTAAATTGTGACGACACAAAGATATTTATTAAAAAGGATAACTTTATTCTTCGAACTTCAAACAAATTAAGCAAACGATAAAGTCTAATTATTAATGCTGAGAAAGAAGATTAATGAAAATAATTAATTTTATCGTTTAAATGTTTGATTACAACTAGCTAAAGGCTCTGTTTGCCGAATTTCTTTCTTAGGCGTGTAAATAGTTTGTTTCCTGTTGAGCACAAATGTTGTGTGGAAGCGGTTTAAGTGACAGATTCTGTAACAAACCTACTTGTCATGATATGTATAAAGTTTGTGACCTTGTGTAGACACGGTTGTTGATGACATTTACTGTTACCAACCTACTTCTTGTCTTATAAGAATTTCAGTAAGTATTTAAGTAGCAGGAAAGTAGGCTATTTTAGTTCATTTAGAAGTTCTTGTTCACAGCAACATTTTAAACAAAAAAGTTTATTCAATAGTTTAAGAATTGTCTTTTTAAAATTGTTGCTGTATAGTTTCTATACATGCTACCGCATAAAAAATGAGATTCATGTAAATTTCAATTGTAAATAAGTGTTTGAGTTTTTAAAAATAAAGAAACTGTGTTTATTTGAAGAGAAAAATTTGTATCTTTTTATAAATATTTAAGTATGCACACATAATAAAAAAATTAAAAATGGGGTATTGTTAATTTTTTTTATAAAATAGAAAGATTTTAATGGAAATTTTCATTAAATGAATGTCTATATAATCTAGGTAGTTTTCATGCTGAGGTGGTTTTGAAGTTAATATGCTGTTAAATGAAATGCTATGATTATTATGATTTTAGAGACGAAAAATTATAATAACGTTTTTTTTTTAATTATAGGCTTAAAAGAATAGACTTTGGCTGAAAAAATATAAAAATAACTACATTTCCGAGGTTGTTATATATATTACAAGATAAATAATGAGTACTGTACAAAAAAATATTCAAATCCTGTTCAGATTTTGATGAAGTTTACAACTAAGAGGACTCATCAGTACTCCAAAATCAATAAAAATCAATGAATACTGTTTTAAAATACTACTTAAATACTCTAGTATGTTTTAACAAATTTTCAAAAAAAAAATAATAAATTTTAATATATTTACACAAAAGCACTTGGCTAATTTCATGTAAGTGTAGTGTAAGTCGCAATTTAAGAAGAGATTACAAGCTTTTTAAATGTGAAAAATAAATCTAATTATAGAAAACGTGTTACATTATTTAGTTTTAATAAGTGTAGATCAGCTATTCTGCTAATTTTTTTTCATTGAATGTTAAAAGTTGTAGTCATAATCACACTTTTTACAAACGTGACTTACACTTCAGAAAGGATCATTTTCCATGGAATTAGCCACTTTTATTTCAACTTCCACTAATATTTACGGCTTTAAAATGATTCTACTCGGTGTTGTAGTACTTCGAAACATACCCGTACTTAAAATGCTGAAACTTCACTTGATGATTATGGAAAACGAAACAGATTTTATTTTTTGAATGTACATAAGGGAATTTTGAATAACATTAGGGATGGAATAGTGAAAATATTTGATAAATTATTAAATAAAATAAAAAGTTTGATTTTTGTATTTTTTTATGAAATTCGAGTGCTTACCAACTAAATTTTTTTTCCAAAACTATTGCTCTAAAACTGTTGACTCTCTTAAAAAAATCCAATCAATAAAGTTAAAAATGATTCAATGCGACTTTAAAAAATTAGCCGAAAAGAATTAATTTTGAAGTAGAAAAAAAAGTTAAAATATGCGTCATGATGTTTAGAAAAGTGCAATTAAATATTTAATTTTTTTTAACAAAATCAGAAAAACCAAAATTCTGCACACAAAAAAACGTTGGCATCCCTTTGAAGTTTTCCCGAAATTTGAATTGCACATTACTGTGTATTGGTCCTTATACTGTGCTTTTGCCTTTCACCATGATGGTCATAACTTTTTTTTTGAAAACACTATTTGGCTTTTTATTCTAACGCAATAGAGAAAACCTCTTGTGAATTTCAGCAAAATTAAAAATATCAACTATCACAAGTGTACCTGGATCACAGAAAATTTCCCTTAAAGAAAAAAAAACATGTTGTGTATCGAATCCCCTCAAATAGAAACAGCGAAACAGTGCTCCTCCAAGTAAACATGTTTATTTTCGTGATTGTAAGTGAAAGGACAGACGACCCGATGCATTCTGATCAGAAACTTGCCCTTCGCTTTTATTATAGCCACAGATGAATTGAAGGAGTCAAGGGCAGATCTTAGCCCCTGAACACAACGGTTGTTTGCCTAGCATTGTCCTTCAATTGGGTTGCAATGTTTAATAGTTAATGGTAACTGGCATTTTGTTGGGATTGGCCGGCCTCAACGCAGCTTCTCTAGTTGGCAATTGTTTTTAGTTTTGAATTTTTAAATTTTAAATCAGATAATTTTTAAATTTTGAAGTTTTGAAAATTTCACTGAATAAGGTGAGTAAAAATCAATTATTTTCTGCTGAGTTGTAAACTGACATACGTAATATTTTATTTTGCAAAATATCTAAGTAGGGTTGATATATAAAATAAATAAGATTATTAAGTTTTAAAGATGTTCCTATACCATTTCTAAATTCTATCGACAGATTCATATATTATAATCAGATGATTAGTGATACATTTCTGGTGACGACCCCCCCAAAAACCTTCTGCAGCAATAATTTCGGCCTAGATAACTATAACCAATATAAATAATGACGCCAACAACCTTTATTTCCTCGTTGTTCAATGCTTTGATCAAGAACAATGAAGCGGTCAATAAACTTCATTTCATGATACAAAAAATAAACGACAGTTTTTAGTCCGTGTAATAGAAATAATTTTCAAAGAATTCATGTCACAATAAAAAAGTTAAATGATATAATGTTTTTTTTGTGTTTGGTTACGTGGTGACGTAACATAATTTTAAGATAAATTAATGTGAAAAAAACACGTTTGGCTCTAGCATATATTACCAATCTGAATATCTAAGTTTATCGTAAAAAAATTTGTACTTAATATTAAATCATCCGCTAGCCAGGAAACAAGACCTTATTCAAATCGACCATAACTCTTTTTAACATTTTCCTGTAAGTACGGAAACTTTATCTTACTTATTTTTCAATAGTAAGGATACTATTTTGTCATAATAGTATTGTAACACAATTTGTGTTTGTGTTGTCATTCTCAAAAAAAAAATTTTACAATTAATTTTTTTTGTATAGGTCTTAAATGAGTTGTGATTTTATGTTTTTTTTTGTCTGTTGTATCAGGGGTGTCCTTAAAAGATTGGTCCGACGTTTGTAATTGTATCTTACAAGGCAGTTTAAATTTTAGAATACTAACTCTAGACAAATCATACATGGCCTTGAAGGAAAACGTAACCTAGGTTTTCCGCATAAGTTCTCCAATAGTTGTGACGCCTTTTAGTGATGACGGCACACCTTCCCCCAACTGAAAAGTGTCAATTCTTCCCAATAGCTGTCTTCAGCAAGTCCCGGATTAACGGACAGCAACAGCCGTGTGCAATTCCCTGTATCACTAAACAAGTGCAGCACAGCCATTTCTCACCTTTATAGAAGAGCCTGTAGTTGAGACCTAGTGGTCACGTCCTCGGTCCTCGGGTCGAAGGTCCTCTGCGATGAGTCCCCGGTACCAACGTGAAGACCTACCAGTATATGCGAGTAACGTAGCTCGTATAAATCGTTGGGGTACCGAAAGTCCTACTAAAAGTTCCCATAGGAATAAACCAACTCAGATAACTCTGTGGGTGACAGATGCCAATAAGTTTCGGGAATCCTCGATAGTTGGCCTCTGCTCTAAAAATTAGATGGATCCACTTATGTTGTGTTTTGTCCTGTTGTTGTGTGGTGTCTTGTCGCTTGGGACGAAGGTTTTTATAAGCGGGTCGCTGACAACCAAGCACACAGAACCTTGATAGATATGTCTAGGTAAACCAACCAACCTATAGGGAAAAAACTAGTGTTAGGTTTTGCCTTCAATATCAGGTATGATTTGTTATATATTAGATATAAAAGGCTGAGACGCTCAAGGGGGGGAGGGGGGGGGGGGGGGACAGAAAAAAAGGGGGGGGGGGGTGTAAGAAAGGGGGGGGGGGGGGAAGGGAGGGGAAAGATAGGGAAGAAAAGGGGGGGGGACAAGGCGTGGGGGGGATGGGGAAGAGAGAAAAAAGAGCGAAACGGGGAACAAGGAATGTAAATTCTGAGTGAGCGCACACATTCTTCAGGTGTGAGCATTTGATTTTTTGTATGTACAATTCGCAAACAACGGAACAGTGTGACTAAGAACAACAATGCGCGCGCTCGGGGGGGGGGGGGGTAAGTGACGTGAAGCCCAATTTGCCTATTGAAGTTTAGCTATATCTTTAAATTTTTATAACTCAATTTAGATTTTTATAAAATCATTCACCTTTTCTGAACCTCATTCGTGGTGCCCACAAACACAGTCTTAAACGGGTTTATTTGTAAAAAAACTCAAGAGCTTAATTACACATTGTCCATGCCTGTTGATTAAAATGAGTAGTAGTAAGTGTCGTACTCTCGTCGTGGTTATTTGTCATAATAACAAGTTTCAAAAGTTATGCTTTAAGTTTTTTTCAAGTTTTAGTTTGAATTATTGTCGGCACTGAGTAAGCGCGAACTGGAGGCCTATTGGCGACAGGGCGCGTATTTTAGAACCACAGTCAAGTTGACGAGCGAGCCGACACCTTGATAGTTGGCACACAACACAAGACCGTTCAAGGGCAGAAGCAAATCGTGAGGGCCATAGCGTGGGAACCTGGAAGATTGGGCGCGTATTTTAACGTGGCACTTTTAGCCTCTAACAGCCGGGGTATTATTCGTCGGACAATTTTTGGCTGGCACTGGCCGTTTAAGATGGTCGCAGTAGTTTTTGGCGATGCCCGGACCCCTGAACACATGAGACCTTTAGAATCCTTATGCTAAGGGTACGAGGTGCCTAAACAAGCGACCTGTGCCCTTGGGGGGGGCCCACCCAGGCCCACGAAAGTTATGCTTGAAATATATAAAACTAAAATAATTATTATATTATCATTTTACTAAATTAATAACAGTTAACATTTAGGACTATTTTTTGAGATTTAACTTGATTACATAACAAACTACCATTTCCAACAAAAAATTGTAGACAAAATTGTTTAATTCTACTCAAAGTTTTTCGATTACATGTTTTCATGTTTTAATATTTACCTTCAAAATCGAATATGGTCGTGTATATTTAGAGAATACGCGTGGCTTTTGATGCGTCTTGGCAAAATTTAATTTTTTTAAACGATTAGTAGATCAATTCCATATTATATCCTAAGAATAATTACAGTCTTTATCATTTTTCCGTCAAAGGAAGAAAAGTTGAAATGCACGATGACAAGAAGATTTACGCCTCCTTATTTATTCCATTTTTCTTAATAAAAGTTGATAAAATTGCGGGGATTATGCTTCATCCTAGGACCATTATTATTAATTTTCAAAATTTAGCTAATCATGGGCATTAAATACATCCTTAAAACTGAACGACGCACAAAGTTCGGAACTCAAAACAAACAATTTATATACGCATCATTAAAATGTTTCCTGAAGGCATCACAGGGCATGTCATCTGCTTGAATGATCAAAAGAAATGTCCGCTTTACTTCCCTACAATTTAACGGGTGCATGGATCATCTTTTTCAATATTGAAAAAAATATTTTATTAGTATTCACTTTTTTTAACAAAAAAAATGTGACCACATCGGCTTAAAATGTTTTGTATCTTTAAATGTGACGCATGCGAGGGTTATAAAAAAATTTTTGTAGCTCAAGGCCCGTTTGAATAACCAAAAAAAAATTTTTTGTTTTTAGTGAGGTTTTTTTTTAATATAAAAAAATTTACATTCCATGTATATGCAAAAATTGGACAAGGAAATTACCAAAAAAATTTTTTTTAAATATGTTTGCATAATCAAACTTTTTCTTTAACCATTTTTCTGCTTTAAACAATCAAAAGGAAAGGTTAAGATTTATAAATGCTCCTTTATACATAAGTAAAATAAAGGTTTATTTAATGAACAAAATTTCCTAAAAATAAAAATAATTTACTTTTGAATATTAGCTTTCTATTTATTATATATATTTTAAATATTTTACAATACTGAAATATTTGTGTAACATCAAATATTAGGCATGCAAACTTTTTTTTAATATTTTATACAATACTAGGGACACGCCTCCTTCTCGCTATCGCTCGCCAACTCCCGAACATTTTTCGCCTGGGCACCAAATCCGGACATGGTCTCTTAGGTTAACCGCCTTTAGTATTTTTAAAATAAAATAATTAAAAATTAATGTTATAAATTAATGGTTATTATTGAGAAAATATTTCGCTACTTGACTAAGATCCGTTTGTAAATAAATTGGAAACCGTAGTTAGAAACTAATTTTAAAACCAATTTGAATTTTTTCCCTATTTTATTAACAATTGTGTTGGTTAGTTCAGTCAATCGAAAATATAATTCAAACATTAATTATAAATTTATAAATTTTCAAACATTAAACGTCCTAATATTATGCATGTTTAAATTTAAACTTACTATTCTGCACACATATTTATGGTTGTTTGTCATTTTTTGGCCTTATTGCAGCCATTCCCGAAATTATCAATCCTTGTGTTATTTCGTAGTGCTTTTCTCAAAAAAAATAACATTCAATGTTATTCTGGCTATCGAACTATGTTTTGTGCATAATATTTTAATTTTTTTTTCCCTTTTTCAAGCCATTCCTGAAAGAAAACACTTTTTTTTTTTTTTTTCAGTCGGCCATTTTGAAATTAGTAGTATTTTAATCATTTTCGATGTTGCCAAATGTGTTCGATAAGGAAATTTGGGCGCCGTATAAGAGTATTATATATAGATGTTGAGGTCAAGAAATATTCGGGCTTTTGTATTATTTTACTTGCATTGATGGAATTGTGTAATATGCGTTGACTCCGGAGCGAAATGTATTGAATTTTTAATTCACCCTTCACAGTTTAAAAAAACTAGTAATTTAGATTTTTTTTATTCAGATCCCCTTAGTAAATTGAAACATAATAAACGTAATAAACTATAAACTATAGGTCTAAAACCATTTCTTTGAAATATTTAATTTACAAAAGGTGATACAAAAATCAAATGTTTTTTTTTTAATTATGTTTTTTTCTTGTAAGGATATATTTAGAGTGTAGTTTGCTTAGAAAATGTACACGGATTGTGAATGTATAAGTGATTCATAAAGCAATATTCCAAAAATATATAATAAATACAAAGCTTAGCTATAAAAAAACTTGAACATATTGTTTTTGATATTTTCGATGCAATTATTTCAATTAATTTATGCCACATAATTATTATAAGTTTCAATGTCAATTTTCCATTGTATGTAAAATTACACTTAACCATTGTATTTTAATGTCCCTTTGTCTGGCTATCGTAAATTAAAATCAGCATATTCATAATTAAAATTAATTATTACCGTTAAGTATATCCTAAATATTAAACTTATATATTCCAATGCAAATTTAAACCATAATTATGTTTATTCTTTATTAATTGTCAAAACAAAAACAGATCGTTTTGTGTTGGAGAATTTTACCTCATTGTATGGTTTTCGGACCTCAAAACTAGAGGTAATATTGTTTTTAATTAAAATTGCTATCATATTAAATTTATTATTTCATTTTAAATAATTAGCTAAAATATATGCTTAAAATCTATAAAATGGCGTTAAGCTTAAAATTGTGGACGGATGAAGTGTTTGTGTTTTAGTTAAAAAAAATTAATAGATTCATATATAATTTTTGTCATACACATGTTTATTTTCTAGACTGTTTTTAAAGTTTGACTTCAAAATATTGGTGAAAACACTACGCTACAATAATGCATGATAAGTGGACTATCGAAGAAGAAAATGCAGTTTCCGAAGTAAGTCACATTTATAAACAATTTTACCTTGTTACCAAATACAAACAAAAAATTGTCGACCAAACAACAGGCCAGAGGCCCAGCAAGGTTGGTCCAAAATAAATCTAATACTTACCAGTTTCCAATGACCGTCAAGTTTCTTCTTAAAATCTTTACTCTCTTCGAATGCACAGCATAATCTGGAAAAGCATTCCCACTCATTGACGACTCTATTGTAAAAATAATGTTTTCTTACCTACCTTCTAAAGCACGATTTATTCAATTTCTGCTCATGTCCTCTGGTCCGTCTATTTAAGGTAAAACCTAAACCCTCCATGTCTCCCTGTTCTATGAACTTGAATAACTGAATTAAATCACCCCTAGCTCTCCTATTTTCCAGGGAATACATGTTTAAAGATCTTAGTCTTTATTTACCACCGACTTACTGTTTGACTCATTTGTAAATTGACTATTAATTATGAGATTTTTTTTCAGCATCCTCGAATTTAATTAACAATTTTAATTGCTCTGAAACCTTATTTGTTTACCTATTTTAGTTCAGAAAGACAATGATGGATGTAGTGCCAAAGCATTTATACCAAGATAAACATTTGTTTTATAAATTTCTCAAAGGTAAGGTTTTATATTAATGTACTAAAAATAAGAAACAACACATCTTCGAAAGTTCATATTTGAGATCATATCTGTTCACAAAAATTTATCTTCAAATAGTCTAATCACCCACTCGCCACTTCTAAAATATTTTTTTTTCTCAATCATTAAAAGAAACATATTTGAGAACAATATATTTGGAGCTATTATAAACCCATGACGTTCTTAAAAATGAAAACATTACTTAATTGAGATCTTATTTTGACAGAGTGCAATGTCACTTATAAGTTAACTATAAAGAAACTATCAAAGTTTGCCTTGCTTGATGGCAAATATTCATATGTCTTTGGACCAATTGAATTGTAATTTTACAGTAAATTTTAACAGTTATAAAAAAACAGAAATTTTTGTAAAAATATTTCGGGAAGCTTCTGTATTCTAACAGAATTGTTTTACAGGTAAACAAACACTACACTGTTAAAAAATTTTGTGCTTGGTTTCACTATGATATTGGTTCCTAGTAGCTGCAACGGCTGTGTGGTGAAATGTTTCACTTTTTTTTCGGTGTTTGGTTGAACCATTTTTCTGGATTTGGAAACGAAAACCTGAGAAAGGGTTCACCCGAATACCAAAAAATGGTTTAACGTTTCACCACACAGCCGTTGCAGCTACTAGGAACCATATTTCTGGTGAAACAAAGTGCTAAATTTTTAACAGTGTAGCGTATATAACTATTACATATCCTTCTTGTCAAACTTCGGCCTTGAATATTTCTGGTTAACTTTCACACTTTTTATGGCATTTATTAAAATATGTATGCATTAAACATTTTAATTTTTTTATAGCACGAAATTTCAACCAGCAACAAGCAGAATTAATGTTAACAAAGGTAAGAAATATTACAAAAAAACACATTTATATTTATTAAAAAGTACAACGTTCAATTCAAAAGACGTTCTGTTAATGGACAGTTCAAAAGACAATTCTACCATCTAGATTCTAGATCCCTTAAACATGCAAGCTCAAAATTTTGTAATTCAATAGTTTTGCCTCTTTTTAAAAAAAAAAATTGGTTTCCATCTGGCGAAAATTCTCAAACAATTTCAGATCAACATTATTTTTCCCCTGTTAATAAAATCAAGTTCTCTATCCTTAAACAATCCTCATAGATACTTTTAATAATCCTTTATAAAAATTGTTTGTCACTGTGATTTATCATATGTTGGACAAACCTGTTCCCAGCAGATGTCAATTTTAGCAACTTGATGAACTTGGGCTTTATGATAATTGAAGATCTTAGTGGAAGAACGTGCCAAGTGACATTTCTGGAAAAAATTGAGATTTTTATGTCAATGAGCATGTTATTCTCTGCTTTAAAGATAACAATATTTTCTCTTTTTTAAACTTAACGGGATAGTTAAGTACAGTTAAGTATATTTTTACCTTTTTTTGTCTTTTTTAACGTATCTAACAAACGAAAAACTTTAAGGCTCATTTTCTCGTTTTCACATTTTTGTCACTTAGCACGTTCTTCCACTAAATCAGCTGATACAATAAACTTGAAGATATAAACTTATTAAAGCAAAAAAAAGTGCTAAAATTATATTTAACATTCATTAAACTGCTATCCAACCGAATGTTTCATCTTTAATAAAACTAGGAAGTGCTGAAAAATTAACATTTAAAGCTGGTAAATGAACAACAAAGCCCCCCTTTTCCCTTTTTTCATGCTTTTTAAGTAATATGAAAAACTTTTTAAAAAAAATTAGTTTATTAAAATACTATGACAAAAACCTGTTCTTATCCTTTTATCCGGGGTATACCATAAACGGAAATTAATGAAACTGTTGGTAAGGAATTAATCTTTATGAGTTTTAGGGGGGGGAAATGTAATACTTTTGCAGTAGATATAATCGTACAATTATATAATAAGCGAGTTTTAAAATGGGAAAGTTTGATTAAAATAGTAAATAACAAAATTTCAAAACATATAAATTCTGTTATTACGTAGCATCTCAAATGGAGGAAAGAAATTCAAATTGACACCATTATAACAGACTTCAAGCCCTCGGAAGTAAGTACTGCGATTCTTTTCACCAGTATAAAGCCACACTCTAAAATATACTTAATTTTTATTTGGATCATTTACTCATTTATGATTGTTAAGTTATCAATTGCAATTGAAGAGTACAGAGAAAAAACCGCTTAATTTCGTAGAAAACTTTCCTCTTCAAGCATCTTTGGCGATGATAGCGAGTAATCGCCTAAACTGGTGTAGGAAACCAGTTTCTCACTTTCTTGTGCATCTTCTCTCACTGCAACCCTGAAATTCAGTTCCGCGTTTTATTTAAAAGACTGTGTTCATCATCATGAAATGCTTTAAAAATAAAGTACGATTGATTGAAAATCATCAATTTTTCTAAAACAATTAAGAGAAATTTTAAGATTCGCAAATTAATTGAAAAGTCCTAAACCACGACTTTTCTACCTACCGAGATTCCCGCCATGCACGATTCCGACGCTGAGACCAAGCGAAGAAGAAAGAGATAAACCGGTTTCCTGCCGCCAATGTCCGCCAAGCAGACACAATTAAGGGGACGACTCCTAATAAATCAAGCGGTTCTTCCCCTGTACTCTTCAATTGTATTGTTACTTTATATTGCTTTGGTACACAACCAGGTTGCTATGCACCCTTGTTGCCAAAAACTGCCTTAAGTTTGTTTATTTTTGGTTTGTAATAATTAGAAGATCTAGTTAAATGATCTATAGCTAATTTGTTATCAAATTTTTCCAAAGTTTTTTAATTTCCAACCAAAATTTATAGTAAAAACTATTGCATACTAAATTATAACATCTACATGATTGTATTGCTGATCTTTATTTTATCAGTAATAGTGTTTTTCAACGACATATTACACTTGCTGTTTAACATGGTACATATATAAACTTTTAAGAAGAAGTGTAAAATATTAGCATTGACATTAAAAATTTACAGATTTACAAAAATTTAATTATTTGTATTTAAATAACTATGCAACAACATTACTAATTGAGTTAAATATCTTCTACTATATTTACATATAAACTAAAAAATTTTTTTTAATATTACAAAGTATCATGTTGAATTTCAGTGTTCAGTTTGCCATAAATAAAACAAAAATCCTATTTAATGAACTTAATTACCAAATAGTAGTAAATTGCTTCATTCCAAATTGTTTTTCAATTTACTTTAAATGTTTAATGTTTCTTTTTCAGGCTTTACAAAAATATATTTCTCAAAGTTTTTTGGCTTCAGTAAAGAAGGCTACTTACTGCAGTATGCGGCAATCGGTAACAGTGATGGAAAAGGTGTTACTATTTTTATAATTACGATTATTATTATTTGACAAAAAAAAACTTTCTTATAAATATGTCAATTGCTGCGAGTTAGTTTATTTCACAATCTCTATATATAAAAGGCAAAGTCCTGACACACGTATCAACGCCCAGCCCAAACTACTGGTGCTACAGATTCCAAATTTTAGGTGCTTATTATTTTTGCACTGAAGGCGTCATTTAAAAAGCGATTTTTTTTTAAATTCGAACCCAAACGGGTGTAGAAAGGCAAAACGTGAGCTGATTTTTCCATAGGAATAGCATTGTTAATTCTTATAAACTTTTAATTTATACTTTTCGTTTTCCACTTCATAACATTCCACTTCATATTTCATGCAACTCGATATATACAATCAAATTAAATTACGCGCCAAAGATTGCAGTTAAATTAAATTCGATTAGATACTGATTAATTAAATTGTACAATTTTAAAGATCGCCAAAAGTCGCCAATGAACAATTCGCGGTTACATCATAGCTGTACTAAAATCAAATCACCATGTTTAATTTTACACACGTGGCAACGCCGGGTTTATAAAGCTAGTCAATAAATATCGTAGTGGAAGAAAGTGACAAAAAGCAAAAACGATAAAATGAGCTTCAAAGTGTTTGGTTTGCACTTGCGGTATTATTGGGGAAGTTTTTACAAATGTTCGTATTTATAAGTATATTAATTTATTTCATAGAAACATGCATTGATGACATTTACATCAAAGTAACGTTTTTTATTTTTAAAACAATAACCGTAATGAATACCATCTAACGTTCTATACTTTGTAATATCTTTTTTACTGTAGGAATCTTTAGGTCTGCCAACCACAATGAAGTAATGAAATGCATTTTACAAGAAATCGAAAAGAATAAAGTTCGGTTAAAACGCCACAGCGAAAAGGTAACATTTTCATAGTTAAATCTACTGTACTCACAGGTCTTTTTATAGAGGAAACTAGCGGACATAATTACTATTTATTGAGTAGAGAGGCAATTGACGACATGAGATAGAAAATCCTGTAAAAAATTAATATATAATTTAAAAGTTTTCTGATTGAATATTCGGGGCCCCTGCTGTTATTGCAAGCCATATATACAAAAACGAATGTAAAACTTTAAAAACGCAGCCTTTAATGCCAAAGGTTCAATTTTCCATTTTTTTTCCAATTATCTAGAATCAAAAATCAATAATATTATGAATAAGATAAAATATTTATAATTATTTTAAGGATGATTTTAACTTTGAAAACACACCAACAGGGTCAAAATTGCCCCTAACTAACTTTTTTTTAAGATACAGACATTGTTTGCATTATAACTATACTATAGTGTGTCTCAAAAGTTTAGACAAAAGACATTTTGTGTCACAAAATTTCACTGAAAAGGTTTATTAAAATTTTTTTTTGGTAGTAAGGATAAGGCAAGTATATATAATTAAAAATTGCATGAATCGCAAAGAAAACAACCAATAATAAATATTAATTGAATTAATTGTAAAAAGTTCCCAAAAAATCTGTCTCATAAATATAGACAAAATCGATTTAATGTCATTTAATGATCTAATTTCGCATTTTTTTGGCTAGAATTGTATTTCTGTTTGATATGATGATTTAAAAAATACATTTTACGTTGAATTTTAACCATTTTGTACCATTCCTGGTCCAATTACATACTAACAGCCAATATAGCCGTTTTAGCTTTTTTAAGGGGAAATATTGCTGGCGATTTGCGTAATACATATCCTAATTATATGTAAATAACGAATATATGCCTAACACAATATTATCGATAAGTTTTACCACCGATTCATGCATTTGAAGACATGTAATGAAGCATTTTCTGGTAAAAAACGTAAATTTTTAAAATTTAAAATTTCCAAAAAGACAAAAAAATGGTCAGTTGTGCACCTTAACACGATGTAGAGTTTGCCTCTCTTTCCAAAAAGTCAAAAATTCCAAATTTTAACCCAAACCCACCCCCATAAGATTCGATATTTCTCCTCAAATTTGCTTTTCTCGAGTTTGGAAACACCGGTTTTTATAAAACCGGGTAAAAAAAGAATCGGTTTAACTGATAAGAAAAAACCCGATGAAGACCGGTTTTAAAAACCCGGATTTTTTTAAAAACCTGAATGGTTGGTGGTAGACATATATTTTCAGGCTCGTGTGCTTGGTCACAGGGACCGCTTTAAAAAAACATGAATGAGCGTACACGTTTCGGCAGCATTTCTTGCCTCCTTCCATTGAGCTGTAGCACAGCCAATTACGCCTCGAAATTTTTAGAAACCTGGTCAAGTGACGAGGACGACACCTGAGCGGGCACCCAACGGAACTTCGAGCGACATCGTGCGCTAACGACTTTCGACTCCACAAATTTAACGAGCACGTATATCGCAGTGTACTGGGGCACTCCGGTGATTTTTAGAGGATTTTTTCACCAGCACGAATACGTCTATAGCATGGCTAGGACAACGACAGAACCAAGAACCTTCTCGGTGAGAGGCTCCCCCCCCCCCCCCCCCCCCCCGGCTATATATAATTATACATTCTTCGAGCAAATCAAGACTGATGGGTGTATTATAATCGGTTGGTGAGTACGCCTCACTTTTCCCTAATACGAGGCGTTTCCTCGTAATTTTTGCCTAAAATATTTATCGCACTATTTTACTTCACACATTTTAGGCAGACATTTCGAAGTTAGATTTGAAATATTCGAGGAACGAAATCCTTAATATTCAAACATTCAATCAATTTAGGCATTTAAAGTTTCAATTAGAAACTCGGCCGTATTTCTCACTTTTTTTTAAAACCCTTTCACACTAAAACGGCCCTTACGATCGTACGACTAAGGATTCGATAATTGATATTTCTACCACATTTTACGAGGTAACAAAAATCCTGCTTAGCGAAAGGGTTACAGTTGTAAAAATCTCGAGTAGAAGCTTCCTAGGAGTTTTGCTCCATTTAAGTCATGAGACAGGAAAATGGAAATAGAAAATCAAAGAAGGAAAAATATTTCAAAAACTGAATTAGAAAGAAAAACTAAAAATAGTTTATAAAATAAAAAGGGAAAAAATGTTCGAAACACTCAAAAACCGTTTGGATTCTGCTTTCACAAACAAAAGTTTAAAAAAGGGAAAAGAACTAGAAACCGGAAAAAATTTCGTTAAATTAATTCTCAGCAAATATTAAATATTTATTGTTTGTTAAGATTATTAGGTTACAAATTTCAGTTTAATTGTTTTTTAATATTTATCATTATAAAATCGAATTTAAAAAAACAAGGTTAAAAAAAAGTTTAAAAAAACTAGGTTTCTCTAAAAAGTTCATAAAGCACCGATTTTTTAAAAAATAAAAGTTAACAGGAAGAAGCCCCGGAACAGGAGAAGGTTTTGGTTCTGTCGTTGTCCTAACCATTTCTATAGACGTTTCGTGCTGGTGGAAAAAAATCCTCTAAAAATCACCGGAGTGCCCTAGTACACTGCGATATACGTGCCCCGTTAAATTTGTGGAGTCGGAAAGTACCGACGGGGTTTTCGCACGATGTCGCTCGAAGTTCCGTTGGGTGCCCGCTCAGGTGTCGTCCTCGTCTCTTGACCAGGTTCTAAATACGAGGCGTAATTGGCTGTGTTAAAGCTCCTGAAAGAGGCAAGAAATAGGCACCTGAAAACGTGTACACTCATTCATTCATGTTTTTTTAGCGGGTCCCTGGACCAAGCACACAAGCCTAAAAAATATGTGTCTACCAACCAACCAATTATTCATATTAAAAAAATAATCGGTTTTTAAAACCGTTTTTTGAGTATCCTTACACCGGTTTTTTTTTTATCAGTTAAACCGATTCTTTTTCACCGGTTTGGAAAAAAACCGGTGTTTAAAACTCGAGAAAAGCAAATTGAGGAGAAATATCGAATCTTATGGGGGGGGTTTGGGTTAAAATTTGGGAATTTTTGGCTTTTTTGAAGGAGAGGCAAACTCTACATCGTGTTAAGGTGCACAACAGACCATTTTTTTGTCTTTTTGGAAATTTAAATTTTAAAAATTTACGTTTTTTGCCAGAAAATGCGTCATTACATGTCTTCAAATGCACGAATCGGTTGTAAAACTTATCGGTACTATTGTGTTAGGCATATATTCGTTATTTACATCTAATTAGGATATGTATTACGCAAATCGCCAGCAATATTTCCCTTAAAAAAGCTAAAACAGCTATATGGCTTGTTGGTATGTAATTGGACCAGGAATGGTTACAAAATGGTTAAAATTCAACGGTAAAAAGTGTTTTTTAAATCATCATATCAAACAGGGAAAAACAATTCTAGCCAAAAAAAATGCGAAATTAGATCATTAAATGACATTAAATCGATTTTGTCTATATTTATGAGACAGATTTTTTGGGAACTTTTTACAATTAATTCCATTAATATTATTATTTGGTTGTTTTCTTTGTGATTCATGCAATTTTTAATTATATATACTTGCCTTATCTTTACTACCAAAAAAAATTTAAATAAACCTTTTAGTGAAATTTTTGTGACTCAAAATGTCTTTTGTCTAAACTTTTGAGACACACTATATATTATCCTTTGTAAATTTTAGATAGGAAAAACGGTTAACCAATGCATTTATATAACAATATGGAAAACATGACATTAGCAAAAGCCACCCACAGAAGTTGTAAGTATGAACATTACTTTCAATATTTATATTTTTACATACAATATTTTTAGTATTACTTTCAATATTTATATTTTTATATACAATATTTTGTATTATGATTTTCGATATTTTTATTTTTGTAAAAATAAGGAAAAGGGGCTTAAAAATTTAAATGCATAGTTGAATGTAGCATTTATATTATAATAAAATATAGCATCGTATTTTATACAATTTTCTAAAGTTTATGTGTCTTGTTGTTTGCTGGATTATTGGTAACACTAAAGCTTCACGAGAGC